>CM065358.1:32157917-32170417 GCA_033032245.1 Poecilia picta
AGACACCAAAGCATAAACCCACCAAACAACTGGAGGATTTTAAAGAGTTCAGATCGTTTCTAGAAGCTGCAGAGACCCAAAAGGAAGAAGAAAAACATAAAAAGTTCATTTTTCTTCACAGCTGTTGTAACACTTAGGCAGCTAACTACAACTAAAACAGCCTGAGGGATGAATGGAAACAGGAGGCAGTGCTTTTGGTTTCAGTGATTTGAATAAAAACAGACAATTACAGCAGCATGATGAGAGACAGGATAACTGACTGCATCATAAAGTCCATGGTCCAGATGAGGATCTGGTCCAACAGGAAACCCGACCTGTTCAAGGAGGAGCTTTTTATAAAAACTGATTCATGATCCTGTCAAAGATTTAATCAAGATGATGATGATGATGATGATGTGAGGATGATGGTGATGATGGTGATGATGATGATGATGGTGTTGATGATGGTGATGATGATGATGATCATCACCATCATGATGATGATGATGTTTCCCTCCCTCCTTCCTGCCCGACGGATCGTCTTAGTTTCCGTCTTTAACTCTGAGGATAAATTCTCTGCTGGTTTCCAGTGAGACCAGCAGCAGACGGGCGAATGGCTCCAGTCTGAAATGAGGCAGGAATCCTGCGTCGCTTTGAGGTGATGTCAATATGTTAATGGGTGACAACTGAAGCTGCGTCTGTGGGCCTCCCGTCTCAACATGATTAGGATTCATGAGCGCAGGCAGAAGTGTGACTGGCTGCAGACGTCTCCAAACATTTCATAGACTTTGATTTTAATTTCTTACATTTGCAATTAAGATGGCTGACACATGAATGGTCTGTGAAGGCCTCACTGACAGTTTCTCCCCTGCAGCATTGTCTGTCTGCAGCGTATTGTCTGCTAATCAAAGTAACAGTCTAATAGCTGGGGAAATAAACGGATTAGTTTGAGGCTGAGAGGCAGCTGACAGAAGATCCATTTTATTCTGTGAGTAATAAATATAAATGGATTCATGATGATGAAGACACACGGAGTGAGATGGTGAGGTTTTTACTCTCCAGCCGTCATGTCTTAGTGATGACCATAAACCGAGCTTCATTACTTCCTGTTTCCATTTCAACTAGAGAGGCAGGACTGAGCCGAAGTAACTCACCGGCAGCGTGTTCTCCGACCGGACAGGAAGTCCGGAGACGTCCACCTGCGCCCGGTCGTCTGCGTGCGACCCGAAGCCGTGGACCAGCAGCACCGGCCCGCAGGACTCCACGTCCCGGCGGGGAACCAGGTTCAGGTCTCCGTCCACGTGGAAGCTGGAATCTGACACTTCAAACGACACGTCCTCGTTCCCCGCGCAGTCATCAAACTCCACTGCAAGAAACACACACACACACACACACACACACACACACACTGCTGTGACACGGTCCCAGCAAATTACTAACAACAGAACCATGACAGTCTCACAGCAGAACCTGGAGCCGTCAAGCAACACATGAAGCAGGAGGCTCAGATATGAACCCACCACCGGAGGAAAGAGCAGCATGTTCAGAGGGAACGTCAGCAGCATTAACGCCTCCGGCCTCCTGGGGGCGCTGTGGTGGCGCAGGGGTCAAACACAACCACACATGGAGGCCTCAGTCCTCCACCGGTCCAGTTCCCGGCCTGCTGACCTTTTGCTGCATGTCTTCCACCATCTCTCATTACCTGTCAATTCACTATCAAATAAAGGCCACTAGAGTCAATAAAACCTTTAAAAACAAAAAACTCCAGCTTCCTGCTGCAGACAGATCACAGAAAAAACTATTTAAATCCACAGGACCACAAACTAGTGACTCCTGTCTGCTCCGTCTCCACCAGGACTGATCCCTCATCATATTCAGATTTATCTCTCACCCCCACTGGGCCTGCAGCATCCATCACCTCCCAGTCAGCGCTGCTGCTGCCAACTGGGATCAGAAGGAGATACTGGGATGGGACGGAGGTCACATACCGGATCGGACGGAGCATCACGTACCGGGATCGGACGGAGCGTCACGAACCGGATCGGACGGAGTGGGAGCTTCACGTACCGGATCGGACGGAGCTCACGTACCGGATCGGACGAGGGAGCGTCACGTACCGGATCGGACGGAGTGGGAGCTTCACGTACCGGATCGGACGGAGCGTCACGTACCGGATCGGACGGAGTGGGAGCGTCACGTACCGGATCGGACGGAGCATCACGTACCGGATCGGACGGAGCATCACGAACCGGATCGGACGGAGCATCACTACCGGATCGGACGGAGCGTCACGTACCGGATCTGACGGAGCGTCACGAACCGGATCGGACGGAGTGGGAGCGTCACGGACTGGATCGGATGGAGCATCACGAACCGGATCGGACAGAGCGTCACGTACCGGATTGGATGGAGCGTCACATACCGGATCGGACGGAGCATCACGAACCGGATCGGACGGAGTGGGAGCGTCACGTACCGGATCGGATGAGGCGTCACGTATCGGATCGGACAGAGCGTCACGAACCGGATCGGACGGAGCATCAGGAACCGGATCGGATGGAGCGTCACGAACCGGATCGGATGGAGCGTCACGAACCGGATCGGACAGACAGTGTGTTCTCCATTCATGCTGATCAGATATAATCGGATGTTCGAAGCTCGTCGCTGCTAAAAGTTGTGCCATTTAAAGTGCGTTGCTGAGTTTTCAGGATGATCTCTGCTGATCTCTGCAGGGCATTCAGACAGACTCGGCTTCATACCAACAAACATTTGGCAGCTGTTGGAAATGTTAGCTTAATTATGCTGGTTTTTAATGATGTTTAGCTTTTATATGAAATAATCGAACTAAATCAGCTGGTTTAGATCACCGTTCCTGTCCACACTGCTCTCTGGAGACGCGGCTACATAAATAATGAATGTTTTGTTGTGGTTTTTGTATCAGATGGTCATGTTGTGCTGTTGGTGTGATTTTGTGCTGTTGAGGAAATATAATCATTGTTTAGTGTTTTGTTGAATTCAATCATATAACCATTTGTAGTGCTTTAGTTTAGTGAATCTTTTACTTATATAATTATTTTTTAGTGTTTGAGTTAGCTCTATCTTTTACTTATTAGGAGTTTTGTGTCAGTAAGGTCAGATGCAGGGACTGTAGTGCCTGGGGTCAGAATGTCACAGATAAATGAGGGACCTACAAAACCTGTTTGGAGGTTGTAAAATAATAAAACCACAGGAGGGAGACAATCTTATCTGTGTGAAAAGCATCTCAAAGCAGGGGGACATTCCGGTCTCAGGAAATAAGGAGTCTGCAGTGAACATCTGGCATGGTAAACTAGTGACCTATAGACTTCTGAACTTTGAAACTGTGAACTTTTAAACTTTCAGACTGTTATCATATAGAATATTTTAATATTGCATGCTTTAACTGAATATTTTATTTTAATATTGTATTAGTAGTAGAATTAAAACCAGTCAATGATGAATGTAATTGAAAATGTTTTGTTCTGTATTAAGAAACAGGAACTGTATCTGATTACTTTTTGTAGTTTGTATGAGTTTAATATCAGGGAGACTTTGGGAGGAATAACAGAGCAAAAGCATATTAAGTTTAGAGATAACTCTTATTGAATTAAATATAGGATTTAGGGTTTGGATTAAGAGAGAGTTCCAGCCACGTCTCCTGAGACATTTGCAAAATTGTAGGGAGGAACTAAATTTGAAATCGTCAGGAACGGTCACTGGTTGGTTGGGCTGAGGAACGCCTGTTTTGAATATGCGAAAACCAAGGCACTCCCATCACAAATAAAAACTGATGCACCGGAAAAATGGGTCAGAAAAATAGCCGATCTTTATTGCTTTTGCTCTGGCTCTTTTCTCCAAGACGTCTTGTGTGTATGTCTTCTAGTATCTCAGGTAACTAAATGTAACTCTGCATGTTTTCCTGTTCTGCTCTGTTATGTCTGATATCTTGTTTCTGATTGGATTAAATTCTGAACTTCTGTGACGCCAGCACGTTGCGTACGCCTCTTGTATTCCTCACGTGTGCTCCAAGACGGCAGTTGAGATCCGGGACCGGGAAAGGAAAAAGAACCGAATTGTATTTTCTAATTTACTTAAATTACTCCTTTTCAACAGTGCATTTGATTGATTGTGACTGGTGTCTTTGTGGTTTCACTTTTACGCCTGACATTAACGGACCTGGAGAAACAGCGAGCAGCAGGTAGGAAACTGTCGATCTCTGCAGATTGTGAGCAGGTCAAGGTTCACTTCCAGTCATTAGGTTGGACAGTCAGTAATCAGGAAGATGAAATCTGGTGAAAGCAACACGGTTTAGAAAGAATTCATTCTGACTTCTGTTTTATCAAATGGCTCATTTGAAATTTGTTACGGCAGAGTATGTTTTTCTTTTTTAATCTTTTTCTCTTACTGTTTATTCAATGTCACATGCTGTTTTTATTTTTTCTTTAATTATGTAAAGCACCTTGAAATGCCTTGCTGCTGAAATGTGCTATACAAATAAAATGTGATGGATTGATTTAAATGCAGTGATTCTACAATGTTTATTAAATTACAATATCCAGGAAATAAATGCTTTAATTAATGCAACATTTCTGCAGCATTATGTCTGTAAGGCTGAGGTCGGATTAATGTTAGATTTCTGCTGTTTTCATGCTGACAGAAACTGACATTATTGTGATGTTTTCTGTGAGAGCATAAAGTGTTTCCCTGCTGAGCCCAAAGCTCTGGCTGGTTTCTGCTGGTTCTGGCCCGGCGGATCAGCAGACAGGTTAGCAGGAACAGACCAGAGAGACGACGTCTGCGTCACAGGATAACGAGCTGCAACAACCAGGACAAACTCTGCAGAAACATCGGCTCTATGCTGAGGCTACTCTGCATATATTGACTTTAAATCACTCATATAGTGTTAATTACCTGCAGAGAAAAGGAGCCTCTACTAAAACCAGGCCGTTACAGGTTTGTATTTCTGGAGGGATTGTGTTGATGCTTGGAGTGACGCAGCAGGACGCCGTTTAACAGCGGCAGCCATCTATCGATGTAATTAATACTTTTCTGGCCTGGTCGGCCTCCCTGACTCTGATCAATAGGCTGCGGTTTATCAGGACACTCACTTGATACACTTAACCTTTGTATCCGTTCAGTTTGGCTTCCATCGCCTTCTTCTTGGCCTTGCTGCAGACACAATCTTTATTTACCATCGAGAGGAGCAGAGTCACAGAGAGAACATGAGAAAGTAAGACAAATCCAAAGATGGCAGAATTAATACGAGCCCAACAGGCAGTGAGGGAGGAAGTCAGGGAATCGCTGCGCTATCGCACAAACTCAATGCTCTCTTCTAAGCCCAAGCATGAAAGATGAGCTCATTTCCATCCCCATTACAAGCCCCAGATTTATTTCAATAACATGGCTGACTCTTTAGAGGCTGCAAATTGCAGCACCAAACAGTGTCAGTGTCATTTCAAAGGCAGCCGAGTGTTTGATGGTATTCTAATGCTGTCAGGTTTGGGGGATTTCTCTGAAGAAACTGTGAATTGGCAGCTTTGAAGTCAGACAACAATGACAGAATGTAAGTTACCCGACTTCAGTGCCGCTGCACAGGCACCACTCCTGCAGAACCAGCAGAACACGGATCAGAGGCGCCGACATCTCCACAGCTTTACTACAGACAGGAAGCACAGCTAATGCTTAGCTTAGTGTTTTATATGAACTAAAACTCATGTGATCGACCATCAGGCTGTGAGCGAGCAGCCAAGGCTACGCTGCTAAAGCTATCAGGCCTAGTCTGCTAAACCATGCTTAGGATGGTTTAGCAGGCTAACCATGCTAACCTGTCGCTGGTTAGCAGGCCTAGCCTGTGTTGATTCGATTGGGATTTCCGTTCCCAACACCTGGTTAGCAGTTAGCATGCTTTTGAAAAAGGATGTAATTAAATAAATTTAACAAATACAATTCGGTTCTTTTCCTTTTTCGTGGTCCCGGATCTCAGCTGCTGTCTTGGAGCCCACGCGAGAACACAAGAGGCGTACGCAGCGTGTTGATGTCACCGAAGTTCAGAATTTAATCCAATCATAAAACAAAGTCTCAGACATACAGAGCAGAACAGGAAAAAAACATGCAGAGTTACATTTAGTTACCTGAGATACTTAGAAGACAAACAAAGAAACAAGACGTCTTGGAGAAATATAACCAGAGCATAGAGATCGGCTATAATTTCTGACCCTTTTTTCCGGTGCATCAGTTTTTATCTGTAAGGGGAGGGCCTTGAGTTTCGCATATTCAAAACAGGTGTTCCTCAACCTAACCAACCGGTGACTGTTCCTGACGATTTCAAATTTAGTTCCTCCCTACAATTTGGTCCGAGCAATCAAAGAGAAATTTTCTCTTTGATGTTATTTGAAGTTAACCAGAACTCTAAAGTCCTGCTGACTTTTACAACTTCGCAAATGTCTCAGGAGACGTGGCTGAAACTCTCCCCCATCCAAACAGACAAATAACAAACCGCATGCATGTTTTTAAACCAATTCTTTTCGGGTGAACTGCAGATCAATGCGTCCGGGTCGACCATAAATCCTAAAGATGTATCCAGGTTTTATTTCACCAATTGATGCCATCTCCTGACTCAGGCAGAGTCAGGAGATCTCTAGAACCTGGCCCCTTCCTGAGCCACGAACATCCAAGGATTTCACAAGTCTCTGTGAAATCCTGGGTTTTCTACCCTAAATCCTATATTTAATTCAATAAGAGTTATCTCTAAACTTAATATGCTTTTGCTCTGTTATTCCTCCCAACGTCTCCCTGATATTAAACTCATACAAACTACAAAAAATAATCAGATCCATTTCCTGTTTTTTAATACAGAACAAAACATTTTCAATTTACCTTTATCATTGACTAGTTTTAATTCTAATAGAATATTAAAATAAAATATTCAGTTAAAGCATGCAATATTAAAGTATTCTACGTATATGATATCAGTCTGAAAGTTTAAAAGTTCACAGTTTCAAAGTTCACAAGTCCATAGGTCACCCGTTTGCCGTGCCAAATGTTCACTGGGGACCCTTATTTCCTGAGACAGGAATGTGGCCCTGTTTTTTAAATGATTTTCACACAGATAAGATTGTTTGCCTCCTGTGGTTTTATAACCTGCAACCAGGTTTTGTAAATGAATTTATCTGTGACCTTCTAACCCCAGGCCCTGCATCTGAGCTTACTGACACAAAACTCCTAATTTTAAGTAAAAGATAAAGCTAACTCAAACACTACAAAAATGATTATATTTTCTAAATGCTAGTAACGATTATATTTCCTCAACAATGCTAATCATGCTAAACTACCTCTAGATATCAGGCCTAGCCTGATATCTAGAGGTGCCGTTCTGATTAGCATGCTAATCAGAACGGCACCAGGTCAGAGCGGAACCGGGTCAGAACAGCATCAGGATCCAACATGGCGGTTGAGTCGCATCATATTAAATTATTTCTGCTTCATCACATCAGAAAATGAACAAAACAAACTGCAGGTTTTTAATCTGAAGCTCTAAAATGATTCCAAATATTAAACATGAAAGTATAAAAACTAAAATATGTTTAGTAATTGTATTTTTATGTTTTAGCTCTTTAAAGTAGATTTTTCATCATGTTTCCATCATATTACAACAGACTGTTATTTAGTTTTTGTCGTTTTACGGCTCAATAAAAACCGTCACTTCCTGGCAAACAGTTTTCCCTCACCAACATGTCAGACACAAAATCTCACAAAATCTCTCGACATAAAACGTGAGCTTCAAACAAACATGGCCGACGAGGAAGAAACAACAGAAAACACGGCAGGAATATCCAAGACTGGGCCACAACCTCAGCGTCTTTAATGTGAAACTGGGCTCCGATCCTTCAGAACCTACTGAACAGAACCCGGCGGGTTCAGAACCCAGAACCGGGCCGGTTCAGAACCCAGAACCGGGCCGGTTCAGAACCCAGAACCCGGCCGGTTCAGAACCCAGAACCGGGCCGTCAGAACCAGATCGGCGTTCAACCAACGCCGGTCAGAACCCAGAATCCGGCCGGGTTCTGCTGCTCAGCGTCTCCAACACATCATCACCAAACTGCATCGCCCCCTCAGTGACGTCATGACCTCCAGCGTATCTCCATGTTTGGGACGTGGAGCCGCTTCATGTCAACATGAGCAGAACTCAGAGAGCGTCTGATTGGCTGTCAGGAACCAGCAAGGAACGTTCTGATGGCTGTCAGGAACAGCCCGAGGAACGTTCTGATTGGCTGTCAGGAACCAGCCAGGAGCGTCTGATGGGTCAAACCTCAGAGGACCTTCTGATTGGCTGTCAGGAACCAGCCAGAGAGCGTTCTGATTGGCTGTCAGGAACAGCCAGAGGACGTTCTGATTGGCTGTCAGGAACCACCAAGGAGTCTGATGCTGTCAGAACCAGCCAGAGAACGTTCTGATTGGCTGTCAGAACCTCAGAGGACCTTCTGATTGGCTGTCAGGAACCAGCCAGAGGAACGTTCTGATTGGCTGTCAGGAACCAGCCAGAGGACGTTGATTGGCTGTCAGAACACAGAGAACGTTCTGATTGGCTGTCAGAACCTCGAGACTTCTGATGGCTGTCAGAACCAGCCAGAGGAACGTTCTGATTGGCTGTGAGGAACCAGCCAGGAACGTTCTGATTGGCTGTGAGGACCAACAAGGAGCGTTCTGATTGGCTGTCAGAACCTCAGAGGACCTTCTGATTGGCTGTCAGGAACCAGCCAGAGGAACGTTCTGATTGGCTGTCAGGAACCAGCCAGAGGAACGTTCTGATTGGCTGTCAGGAACCAGCCAGAGGAACGTTCTGATTGGCTGTCAGAACCTCAGAGGACCTTCTGATTGGCTGTCAGGAACCAGCCAGAGGAACGTTCTGATTGGCTGTGAGGAACCAGCCAGTGGAACGTTCTGATTGGCTGTGAGGAACCAACCAGAGGAGCGTTCTGATTGGCTGTCAGGAACCAGCCAGAGGAACGTTCTGATTGGCTGTGAGGAACCAACCAGAGGAGCGTTCTGATTGGCTGTCAGGAACCAGCCAGAGGACCTTCTGATTGGCTGTGAGGAACCAGCCAGAGGAGCGTTCTGATTGGCTGTCAGAACCTCAGAGGACCTTCTGATTGGCTGTCAGGAACCAGCCAGAGGAGCGTTCTGATTGGCTGTCAGGAACCAGCCAGAGGAGCGTTCTGATAGGCTGTCAGGAACCAGCCAGAGGAATGTTCTGATTGGCTGTGAGGAACCAGCCAGTGAAACGTTCTGATTGGCTGTCAGAACCTCAGAGGACCTTCTAATTGGCTGTCAGGAACCAGCCAGAGGAACGTTCGTAACAACAGGAACTATAAGCTTATTGAATGTGATTCTCTGAATCTTTTCTCCAGTGTTGCTCCGGTTCTGCTGATCATCAGCGATGTTCATCAGGAGGCAGAGCCAGGCGGACTGTGCTGTGCTGCGTGCTGATTGGCTGCAGCCTGATGACCCGGTTCCCTCTACAGGTTTCTGACGCCTCCTGAAAGTGTCGGTTGGTTCTAGTGGACGTTCCTCAGTCCAGGCCAACCGGAGGCTCCTGTGGTTCACAGATCAGGTTCGTTTCCTGCAGTGTCTGATGCCGACAGTAAACATCTGGTGTCTGCATGCAGCATGTTGAGTCCCGCAGGCGCACAATGTTTCCTGTTTTCACCTGCTCAGCTATGAACTCGCCTCATTCCAAACGCATCAGAGCGAATCAGGGAGCGGCTGACGGACTCTGAGATGTAGCTAATAATAATGACATAATCAGATAATTAACAGGTTCTGGTGGTGGAAATGCAGACAATGTGAAACACATTCACAACACATAAAGACAAAAATAGTCTGTTTGTTCAGACACTGAACCGTTCGGCTGCAGAAAAAGCTTTTCTCAGTCCGAAGGCCAACATTTGGTCTACAGGTGGATTTCTGAACTACTGGTTTACTCCAGATCAGGACGTTTAGACTTCAGGGCGTTTTGGAAAGGAGATGAAGATGGTCAGACTGAGGAAGAGGAGAAAAAGCTAAAACACAAGGCGGAACCACACCGAGCTGCAGACGGTGCAGAGCAACCCAGAGCAGATCACAGATCACATCATGTTTTACAGAGCAAAGGAAAGACGCTCCAAGTTTTGGAACATTAGGTGGAATTAGCTCCCGCTAACGGTCTTAGCTCCCGCTAACGGTCTTAGCTCCCGCTAACGGTCTTAGCTCCCGCTAACGGTCTTAGCTCCTGCTAACGGTCTTAGCTCCCGCTAACAGTGTTAGCTCCTGCTAATGGTCTTAGCTCCCGCTAACAGTGTTAGCTCCCGCTAACGGTCTTAGCTCCTGCTAACGGTCTTAGCTCCCGCTAACAGTGTTAGCTCCTGCTAATGGTCTTAGCTCCCGCTAACAGTGTTAGCTCCTGCTAACGGTCTTAGCTCCTGCTAACGGTCTTAGCTCCTGCTAACGGTCTTAGCTCCTGCTAACGGTCTGAGCTCCCACTAACAGTGTTAGCTCCCGCTAACAGTGTTAGCTCCTGCTAATAGTGTTAGCTCCCGCTAACAGTCTTAGCTCCTGCTAACGGTCTGAGCTCCTGCTAACGGTCTGAGCTCCTGCTAACGGTCTGAGCTCCTGCTAACGGTGTTAGCTCCTGCTAACAGTGTTAGCTCCTGCTATTCTCCTGTTACTCTGCTACAGCTACTGTAATCGCATATAAAAATGATTTCCAGAGCTGGTTTAGGTTAATGAATAAAAAGTGCAAATTGAATGAACACATTTTTCTAGAAGGAAAATATGTGACTGATAAATCCAACATTTCATAATGAGGCTCCAGCAGCTTCTGGAAACGTGAGGTGCAGCAGAGCGAGGTGAGGCGAATCCGCAGGACGATTTTAGAACTTGTTGTTTTTGTAACCTGGAAATAACTGAGTGAAATTTCATCACACGGATCCCTGGTGGGAAATATAACCCGGATCAGAACCGAACCCCTCAGTGGATAAAATGGAGGGAAGCTCACAGCGAACGTCCAGGATCCACAGTCTGCGATTCTCTTCTGGTTATGATGCGTTTTCATCAGGCCTGGAGGTGAAACCGGTGGAGTGGCTGCGATCTGAACAGAACTGGACCTTCCTGATCCTCCAGCCTTTCTGCACTCACACACTTACAGGAGCTGCATAAACAAACCCAACAATAATCAGAGCGATTGCTGAGTAATCATGTCATTGAACTATCCGGCGGTTTGCGGCCTGGAGACAAAGCCGACGCGTTTTCATGGGCGACGTTGAAACGTGACGATAAAAAGCTCTTCTGCGCTTTAAGGGCTGCAGATCTGAGAGCTTCTGTTAAACACTGTCTTTGCTCCAGCAGAATAATACACTGTGTTGTTACTACATTAGTTACAAGGTCAAAGCTGCAGAGCCTCCAACTCATCCAAGGCCCAGAAACACTTTAGCTTTGGCTGTTTTCAATGCTAATGTCTGGATTAGCCAAGTGTTGCAGAAGAAGCAGAAGGTTAAAATAATTCTGTCAACACTTGTGAGATAGAAACACAAAGCATGAGCTTCTCTCAGTGATCGGATCTGAGTCCTGCTGAAGCATCTGAATCTGGAAGTGAACGGCTGCAGAGAGATTCCTCTGGATTCCTCTGGATTCCTCTGGGCTCTTTGGCTTCAGGAAAACGTTGATTTTCACCCTCATGTTAGAAAATGAGCCTTTTGCTTTCAACAAAGGAGCGTCGTTAATAATACATGAGCTGCAGTGATGCTACTGAGAGGATGAACCCAGATGGGAGGCGGAGCAGCAGCTCCATCCCAGCTGGACCAGCTTAACAGGAAACTGATGCCGGTTCAGACTCGGCTAAGGGTTAGCATGCTAGCCTCCGCTGCCACAGCTTTAACATGCTTCTTCCTCCGCCTGGCAGCCAGCAGTAGGTCTCCCTGTGGATGTGTGGGTTCTCTCTGGGGACTCCAGCAGGACCTGGAAGCTTCTGGTGGAAGATCTGCTGCTGAAGGACTTACACTCATCTCCAGAAAGCACAAATCTTTCCCAGAGATTGAAAGAAAAAGCTTTCAATCAAACAGCTCCACCATTCAGAAAAGCATAAACTGATCAAACTCGGAGTCAAACAGAAAATCTCAGAGTCATTTCAAGCACTTTCAGCAAAGAGGTGAAGCTGCTGGGAGACTGATGGGCTTCCAGGCAGCCGACGGAGGCAGGAGGACCCCGAGGCGGCGCCGGACCCTGAGGCGGCCGGACCCTGAGGCAGCGCCGGACCCTGAGGCGGCGCCGGACCCTGAGGCGGCCGGACCCTGAGGCAGCGCCGGACCCTGAGGCGGCCGGACCCCGAGGCGGCGCCGGACCCTGAGGCGGCCGGACCCCGAGGCGGCGCCGGACCCTGAGGCGGCCGAACCCTGAGGCGGCCGGACCCCGAGGCGACGCCGGACCCTGAGGCGGCCGGACCCTGAGGTGGCGCCGGACCGTGAGGCGGC
>CM065358.1:32175417-32255417 GCA_033032245.1 Poecilia picta
AAAGGAAACAGGCTGAGCGCATTGAGCTCAGGTCGTTTTATTCAGCCGCTGGAGCCGAGGACAATCAGCAGGAAGATGAAGTAAAGAGGAGTAATGAGGGGACAACTGGAATGAGTGAGAGGCTGCATTAGCAAACTACAAATTATTCCCATTTACATATTTGCACTGCGTTTCATCACATCACACAAATAAAACAACAAGCTAGTGAGTCATCAGATGAATAATTAAATCACTAAATCAGTCAACGCCCTGCTGACAGGCTCAGCTGCAGGTTTCCTGCCTCTGGTCGTCTCTGCAGCAGCCATGAGGTCCAGATGGACCCGCAGCGTCACTGTCCAGAACTTATGGACCCGCAGCATCACTGTCCAGAACTTATGGACCCGCAGCGTCACTGTCCAGAACTTAAATGTTCCGATAAAACCACAGGAATCCCAACAGGATGAAAACGTGACGAGACGAATATGAATACAAGACACATCCTGAAGCTGCTGGAGGGAGGAGTGAGACAGGAAACATGCTGGAAACATAAGGAGAATAATTCATAAGCAAACAGTTTGTTATGATGCACAAAGAAGAACTTCATTGTTCTTAAAGCCGGGTTTGATGTCTGCTCTGCTGGATGTGGAAACAAAATCCAGCCAATCAGAGAGCAGAAACATCCCGACCTCCACCTGCAGGAGAATCTCCTGATTAAAGCATGAGGGCCGAGTCCAGCAGCTGCACCAGGTTCTGCACCAGGTTCTGCACCAGGTTCTGCACCAGGTTCTGCTGCACCAGGTTCTGCTGCAGGTTCTGCTGCAGGTTCTGCTGCACCAGGTTCTGCTGCACCAGGTTCTGCACCAGGTTCTGCTGCAGGTTCTGCACCAGGTTCTGCTGCAGGTTCTGCACCAGGTTCTGCTGCAGGTTCTGCTGCAGGTTCTGCTACTCAAACGCAGGTTTTCCCCTCAGAAGTTTTCCTGCGTCTGTCACTGACCTTGTAGGAGCGGCTGGCCTTTCTGCAGCGGTCCGCTCAGCACCAGCTGGTAGTTTCGGACCTGGAAGCCGGGCACACAGCCGTCATGGCCGCCGCCGCCATCATGGCCGCCTGCGTGATCGATCTGCAACACAGAAAACAAAACGGCCGTCAGAGAAATGAACATCAGCTGAATCTGCTGCCTCACCGTCAGTTAATTTATAAACTTTTACATATTTTTTGTACCGACTGTCGTAATGTGGAAATGGTCACTTTAATGGATTTAAGGTCTGAATTGTCACTAAGCTTGTAGTGACAAACCTGGTCCTCATGGCAATTTGTATAAATTCTGTATAAATCATATAAAGCTAAATTTGATTTGAAATTTGAATAAAGCAATTCATCTTTGTATTTCAAAATAAAAGTTCGACATCCAAGAGACCAACAATCACTGATAGAAAATTCCAAGTTAAAGAAAGTATTATATGAAGAAGATACGTAATTAACCTGAAGCTGCATGTCTGTGCAGCTTCAGGCGGCTGAAGGTTTCAGCAGATGTTAGAGACGCTGAGCGATCAGAGTTGAAGAAGCACTTATGGGGGAGTCTCAGCGATCAAGTACATTCATCAGTAAATGCCTCTCCTGCTGACCGAGAGGCTAAAGAGGAAAATAAGACGAGTTATAACAAGTTAAACTATACAGAGAACATTCTCTGACTCTGCTGCAGGAAGGAAGAACATGAAAGGAAAAAACAAGAGAAAGTTAACAAATCAATTGCGAATAGGTTTGGATGAAGGATGTGTGACAGAGTAAAGTATTTATGGGACGATGCATCATTTACATTACAAGACTTTCAACCAGCAGATAGTGGAGCCTCTTCAGAGACCCGTCAGCGTGACGCAGTAACTCTGGCAGACGTTAATAAAATGCTGGAGGAAAGCAATCGCTGCAGTCAGGGAGGCGTGTCGTCCCAACACATGTCGCCATGTTCACCCAGTTCCATCAAACGCTACCAGGCCAGGTGGAACCCAGCCGGTAGCTTCCTGTAGCTTCCTGCAGCTTCCTGTAGCTTCCTGTAGCTTCCTGCAGCTTCCTGCTGCTTCCTGTAGCTTCCTGCAGCTTCCTGCAGCTTCCTGTAGCTTCCTACAGCTTCCTGCAGCTTCCTGCAGCTTCCTGCAGCTTCCTGCAGCTTCCTGGAGCTTCCTGTAGCTTACTGCAGCTTCCTGCTGCTTCCTGTAGCTTCCTGCAGCTTCCTGCAGCTTCCTGCAGCTTCCTGCAGCTTCCTGCAGCTTCCTGGAGCTTCCTGGAGCTTCCTGCTAGCTTCCTGCAGCTTCCTGCAGCTTCCTGCAGCTTCCTGCAGCTTCCTGCAGCTTCCTGCAGCTTCCTGCAGCTTCCTGCAGCTTCCTGCAGCTTCCTGCAGCTTCCTGGAGCTTCCTGTACTTCCTGCAGCTTCCTGCAGCTTCCTGCAGCTTCCTGAGCTTCCTGCAGCTTCCTGCAGCTTCCTGCTGCTTCCTGTAGCTTCCTGGTGCTTCCTGTAGCTTCCTGCAGCTTCCTGGAGCTTCCTGCAGCTTCCTGCAGCTTCCTGCAGCTTCCTGCAGCTTCCTGCAGCTCCGAGCTTCCTGGAGCTTCCTGTAGCTTCCTGCAGCTTCCTGCAGCTTCCTGCAGCATTCCTGCAGCTCCCTGCAGCTTCCTGCAGCTTCCTGCTGCTTCCTGGAGCTTCCTGGAGCTTCCTGAGCTTCCTGTAGCTTCCTGCAGCTTCCTGCAGCTTCCTGCAGCTTCCTGCAGCTTCCTGCTGCTTCCTGTAGCTTCCTGCAGCTTCCTGCAGCTTCCTGCAGCTTCCTGCTAGCTTCCTGTAGCTTCCTGCAGCTTCCTGTAGCTTCCTGCAGCTTCCTGCAGCTTCCTGTAGCTTCCTGCAGCTTCCTGCGCTTCGAGCTTCCTGCAGCTTCCTGTAGCTTCCTGCAGCTTCCTGCAGCTTCCTGCAGCTTCTGCAGCTTCCTGCAGCTTCCTGCAGCTTCCTGCAGCTTCCTGCAGCTTCCTGCAGCTTCCTCGCAGCTTCCTGGAGCTTCCTGTAGCTTCGCTTCCTGCAGCTTCCTGCAGCTTCCCTCCTGCAGCTTCCCGTCCTGCAGCTTCCTGCAGCTTCCTGTAGCTTCCTGCAGCTTCCTGAGCTTAGCTTCCTGCAGCTTCCTGCAGCTTCCTGCAGCTTCCTGTAGCTAGCTTCCTGCAGCTTCCTGCAGCTTCCTGCAGCTTCCTGCAGCTTCCTGAGCTTCCTGCAGCTTCCTGCAGCTTCCTGAGCTCTTCCTGAGCGCTTCCTGCAGCTTCCTGCTGCTTCCTGACTCTGCAGCTTCCTGCTAGCTTCCTGTGCCAGCTTGCCAGCTTCCTGAGCTCTGAGTTCCTGCAGCTTCCTGAGCTTGCCTGCAGCTTCCTGCAGCTTCCTGCAGCTTCCTGTAGCTTCCTGAGCTTCCTGCTGAGCTTCCTGTAGCTTCCTGCAGCTTCCTGCAGCTTCCTGCAGCTTCCTGCAGCTTCCTGCAGCTTCCTGCAGCTTCCTGCAGCTTCCTGCAGCTTCCTGAGCTTCCTGTAGCTTCCTGCAGCTTCCTGGCAGCTTCCTGCAGCTTCCTGCAGCTTCCTGCAGCTTCCTGCAGCTTCCTGCTAGCTTCCTGGAGCTTCCTGAGCTTCCTGCAGCTTCCTGCAGCTGCAGCTTCCTGCAGCTTCCTCGCAGCTTCCTGCAGCTTCCTGAGCTTCCTGCAGCTTCCTTGCAGCTTCCTCCTCGCAGCTTCCTGCAGCTTCCTGCAGCTTCCTGCAGCTTCCTGCAGCTTCCTGCAGCTTCCTGCAGCTTCCTGCAGCTTCCTGCAGCTTCCTGCAGCTTCCTGCAGCTTCCTGCAGCTTCCTGCAGCTTCCTGCAGCTTCCTGCAGCTTCCTGCAGCTTCCTCGAGCTTCCTGGCAGCTTCCTGAGCTTCCTGCAGCTTCCTGCAGCTTCCTGATCAGCTTCCTGCAGCTTCCTGCAGCTTCCTGCAGCTTCCTGCAGCTTCCTGCAGCTTCCTGCAGCTTCCTGAGCTTCCTGCTAGCTTCCTGCAGCTTCCTGCAGCTTCTGCATTCCTGAGCTTTGGCTCCTGAGCTTCCTGCAGCTTCCTGCAGCTTCCTGCAGCTTCCTGCTGCTTCCTGCAGCTTCCTGCAGCTTCCTGAGCTTCCTGCAGCTTCCTGCAGCTTCCTGCAGCTTCCTGCAGCTTCCTGCAGCTTCCTGCAGCTTCCTGCAGCTTCCTGCAGCTTCCTGCAGCTTCCTGTAGCTTCCTGAGCTTCCTGAGCTTCCTGAGCTTCCTGCAGCTTCCTGCAGCTTTGTACTGCAGCTTCCTGCAGCTTCCTGCAGCTTCCTGAGCTTCCTGCAGCTTCCTGCAGCTTCCTGTGCTTCCTGGTAGCTTCCTGCAGCATTCCTGAGCTTCCTGCAGCTTCCTGCAGCTTCCTGAGCTTCCTGCAGCTTCCTGTCCTGAGCTTTCCTAGCTTACCTGTAGCTTCCTGAGCTTCTACTCTGAGCTTCCTGAGCTTCCTGAGCTTCCTGAGCTTCCTGCAGCTTCCTGTTGAGCTTCCTGGCTTCTGCAGCTTCCTGCAGCTCTCGCTCGCAGCTTCCTGAGCTCCTGCTAGCTTCCTGCAGCTTCTGTGAGCTCTCCTGTTCTGAGCTTCCTGCAGCTTCCTGTAGCTTCCTGCAGCTTCCTGCGCTATCCTGCAGCTTCCTGAGCTTCCTGAGCTTCCTGCAGCTTCCTGCAGCTTCCTGCAGCTTCCTGTCAGCTTCCTGCAGCTTCCGCTTCGCAGCTTCCTGCAGCTTCCTGCAGCTTCCTGCAGCTTCCTGCAGCTTCCTGCAGCTTCCTGAGCTTCCTGTAGCTTCCTGCAGCTTCCTGTAGCTTCCTGAGCTTTGAGCTTCCTGAGCTTCCTGCAGCTTCCTGAGCTTCCTGACTCTGAGCTTCCTGAGCTTCCTGCAGCTTCCTGAGCTTCCTGACTCCTGCAGCTTCCTGAGCTTTGCTCCTGCAGCTTCCTGCAGCTTCCTGAGCTTCCTGTAGCTTCCTGAGCTTCTGACTTCCTAGCTCCTCAGCTTCCGAGCTTCCTAGCTTTGCAGCTTCCTGAGCTTCCTGAGCTTCCCAGCTTCCTGAGCTTCCTGTAGCTTCCTGCTTAGCTTCCTGTAGCTTCCTGCAGCTTCTGCTGCTCCTGTAGCTTCCTGGCTTCCTGAGCTTCCTGAGCTTCCTGCAGCTTCCTGTAGCTTCCTGCTAGCTTCCTGCAGCTTCCTTCTGTAGCTTCCTGCAGCTTCCAGCTTCCGCTTCCTGCAGCTTCTGCCTTCCTAGCACTTGCTCTGTCTCTCAGTTTTTAGTTTCCATTAGAGGTCAACTACCGAGTCCAGGAAGCACTCAGCAACTGATGTTAATGGTAACAATGCTTGGAAAAGGTCTATTACTGAAGACTAATTTAGCATTTTCCCATCCAATAGTAAGAATGGACAACAAAATATTACAGAATTATCTGAATGCAGACTGCAGTTCATCAGCGTTGGAATTTAACAGAACATGAGCTTAAAAGCTAAAATGAAGGTTTTAGCTTCAAAATCCAGTCAGAAGGAACATCATATGAAATCTAACAGGGTATGAATACTTCTGACTGCAGAGGGTATGAATACTTCTGACCAGGATGATACTCTGCCGCAGAGGGTATGAATACTTCTGACCGCAGAGGGTATGAATACTTCTGACCGCAGAGGGTATGAATACTTCTGACCGCAGACACTCTGGCTGTGTGAGACGAACTGACAGAGCCCAGATAAAGTGATTCCTCAGTTCCTGATCAGTTCCTGAGTTTGTGTCCAGAGGGCCTGAATTATTGCTTCATTATTAAACTGTCTGTTATAAACGTCTCTGTAAAGTAATAAACCGGCTTCTGGTTTTAATAAGCAGAACTAATCCAAACTAATAAAGGTTTTAGAGAAAGACAAACTGGAGCCAGAAGCAAAGCAGCAAAGCAGCTTCTGGTTTTATCTGTGTCAGTGAAACAGTTTGACTCTTTTGTCCATGTTGAAGCCGTGAGTAATGTGAACCGACATCTGGGCTGGTTCTGGTTCTCCATGCCGCTCTGGGACCCAGACGGGACCCAGATGGTGCCGTGGTGGGACCCAGACGGTGGCGTGGTGGGACCCAGACGGGACCCAGATGGGACCCAGACGGTGGCGTGGTGGGACCCAGACGGGACCCAGATGGGACCCAGACGGTGGCGTGGTGGGACCCAGACGGGACCCAGATGGGACCCAGACAGCCGTGTGGACCGACGATGGCATGTGGGACCCAGACGGCCAACGTGGCGTGGTGGGACCCAGACGGGACCCAGATGGACCAGCGGTGGCGTGGTGGGACCCAGACGGGACCCAGATGGGACCCAGACGGTGGCGTGGTGGGACCGACGACCGATGGACCCGACATCCGGGGACCCGACGTGCAGTGGGACCCAGACGGGACGACGGGACCGACATGGTGGTGGACCAACGTGCATGGTGGACCGGGACCAATGGCCCAGACGTGGCGTGGGGCCAGAGGGCCCAATGGGACCCAGACAGTGCCGTGGTGGGACCCAGACGGTGGCATGGTGGGACCCAGACGGGACCCAGACGGGACCCAGACAGTGCTGTGGTGGGACCCAGACGGTGGCATGGTGGGACCCAGACGGGACCCAGATGGGACCCAGACGGTGGCGTGGTGGGACCCAGACGGGACCCAGATGGGACCCAGACAGTGCCGTGGTGGGACCCAGACGGTGGCATGGTGGGACCCAGACGGTGGCGTGGTGGGACCCAGACGGGTCTTGCGCCTGCAGCGGCCTGCTCTGGATGTGTGAATGCGCCTCTGACTGTGGTTAATGGCTCGCTGGCATCCATTACGTCTGGCTGCAGAATGCTGCTATTGCTGCTAATGCTGCTAACGCTGCTATTGCTGCTAATGCTGCTAACGCTGCTAATGCTGCTAACGCTGCTATTGCTGCTAATGCTGCTAACGCTGCTATTGCTGCTAACGCTGCTAATGCTGCTAACGCTGCTATTGCTGCTAATGCTGCTAACGCTGCTATTGCTGCTAATGCTGCTAACGCTGCTATTGCTGCTAACGCTGCTAATGCTGCTAAAGCACCGGCGGCTCAAATGCTACCTGATGTCTTTAGTTTCCAGACAAACCCAAAATCCCAACGGGAGCAGAAACCAGCTTCCTGATACACGTCACATCAAATTCTGAATCAATACGAGTTTCATCCGACTCATTAAATTAAATTAAATTCAACGTCAGCTTAAAGAGTCCATCTGCAGCCATCTGGAACCAGAACCAGAACCAGGCTTCTCTGAGATTCTGTTGTCCATAATGTGGAGCCAGTCGGCCCATTTGCCTCTGACCTCTGACCTCAGCAAGGCATTTCCTCCAATCAGCTGCTGCTTTCTTTTTCAGATGGTTCTGTCTGGTTGTGGGTTCAAATCCCAGCAGATCATCAGGTTCTGAACAGCAACAACCATGATGCGTTGAAGGTCACTGAAATCTCTGTCTATTTGACCTTCAGCTTCATTTGTCTGAATCAGCTGATTGGCTGATCCACTGCTGTATTACCTGAACAGGTGTTCCTAATAAAGTGGAACTGTTGGGATCTGCTGTGTGAGCGTTTGACCTCCTTGTCACGATCTGTGTTTCTGTGTGTTTATTTTTGAGTTTCCTGTGTGTCATCCTGTTCCCTGAGTCTCTGTCTCTTCCCCACTGATTGTCTCCCAGCTGTGTCTCGTTCCCTTGATGACCCCGTGTGTATTTAGTCTCACCTGTTGTCTGTGTTCCTCATCAGGTCCTTGTCTATGGTCTAACGTTGTCTGTGTAGCTCTCCAGTAGAACTGTGTAAGTCCTGGTTAGCTTAGCTCATCTAGTCAGTCGCTATATTCAGTTGCTACTGGTATTAGCTGTGTGCTACTCTCTGCCGTGCTGCCTGTTGTGGACTGTAGAGCAACCTCATTAAATTCATCTTCGCCATACCTGGGTCTAAGCGTCATCTCCTCACCACTCCTACCACAATTCATGACACTCCTGTTCCTTTTAGGATCTTTGTGGCAGAGAATGGAGCAGCTCTCATCAGCAGGATTTAAGGAAGGGTTGCAGAACCATTCGACGCCTGATGATGATTCTACTCTGGTCGTCTCAAGCCCCCTAAGATCAAAGATGCTCTCTGTGTTTTCCAAAGCTACTTTCCCTGTGTCTCCTGTGCCTTCAGGTAGCGATACACTTACCTGAAACTCTTTGCACTGAAAGCTTTGATGTTCCATGTAGATGAATGCGTCCTTTAATCCAGCCTCAGTGACGGCTGCCTGCCTACTCGTTCACAATACTAGCCTGAAAGCCACTCCTGGGTCAAACCCTCTGGACTGCTGGAACCACAAGTCTCACCAGCAGAATCCCAACATCCAAGGTGAGACCAACTGTAACATAACTGTTGATTTCACCTTTTAAAGGACTTTCATCTTCACCTTGCCAATACTTAGCCAGAGTTCTCTCTGAATCCAGGTCCCTCCCAGAAGGCTCCTGTCTTTTCTTAGTACATATTGTAAATAAACTATCATCATCATTCTAGTGTCCTATGTGAGATTCTGCATGTGGGTTAACCGATTCCCAAAGAACATGACAGGAACACCTGTCCAGTTACCAGTAATAACCAGTGATGACCGGCGAAGTTGGTGTGTCCGGTAGAATCTAGAACATTCAATTATTATTCATCTAATATGATCATTTGATCACGTTTAACAAAGAACACGTAATTCATCAGCTCACACTATTGACTACGTGTTTCATGAGGACTTCAGTCTACAGCTGAACAAAGATTTCTGCTTCTGCAACTTGTGTCAGTTAAAACAAAAGAATGAAGAGAATTCCAGAAGATTCCAGAACAGGTCATTACTGAGAAGGAGACGATTTTCTGTCTAGGTCAAGCAGCACAGAGGTCAACCTGAAACACAACTGATCCGTTTCCTTCCATCATCCATCCATCATCCATCCATCCATCCATCCGCCCCCTCGGTGTGAACGGCTGTATCTGCTGCCCTTCTGGTCCAGAAGCAGCAGCAGCAGCAGCAGCTCCTCACTGGAGAGTTTGACATCAGATTCAGTTCCAGTGTGAAGGAGCCGCTCACAGTAAATGTCTCGTCTGCTGGAAATCAATATAGTCTGAAGGTTGGCAGTACATCAGCAGATGGAGCCGCTGCGCCGCGTCACCTGTTGGCTGAAGAGGTGGAGAGACCATGAGAACCGGCAGAGCAAAACACGTCTGGCTGAAAAAGGCAAAAGAGAGAGATGCATCTGCAGTCTCATCTTCCCTTCAATACCTGACTGACTGCAAGGAAGCAAAGGAAGGTCGGCCCAAAACCTCAGACGTTCTTCACTCAGCTGATCTGCCCTTTATGGACCAGCAACAAGAAGAGGAACAGAAAAACCCAGCAGGCCGTTTGGACCCGAACTCACCGAGCTCCACGCGCTCGGGCTGAAACACGGTGGTGGCAGCATCATGCTTCTTTACAGAAGACGGTCAGCACTTCTCAGATAAGGCACAAACAGGTGCCTGAAAAGGTTAAAGGTCATGAAGACTTTCATGGTCTCATCCAGCTGCTCTCTGGAAACCCCAGGAATCGAATTTAATCCGTTTTCTTTCTTCATTTTGTTCTTTTCCCTGCAGCCTTCCTGGATTCAAGGCGGGACGTTTCCTGGAAACCCAACCGGATCCGTCCGCCGCCACTCTGACACGAGGTCTGGCCGACCCGGCGGGTCAACCGGGCCGCAGAACCCTGCAGCTGGCGGGACGGCCGGGTAAGAGCTGCGGTGCACAAACTGTGGGCCGACGTCACACACCGAAACATGAACTGAATTTCTGTTGCAGCAAAGTGTTGATGTTCATTCTAGATCCAAACATTCAAGAGGATTTATTAAAAGAAAAGTTTCTAGTTCTCCAAGTCTTCTGGGTTCGATTTAGCAAATTTATTCTCAGTCAGAAAGATTGAGGTCACTTTCTAAATAATACATTAAATAAACCTAATTTGGGTGCAGTAAAGGTCGGCCATAGTTTTACCCTGATTAAAAATATATCATTAAATAAACTTGTATCATTGCTGAACTGCAAAAATTCAGTCCAGGGGCCACCAATGGCCCCCGGGCCACATTTTGGACACCCCTGTATTAGAGACAACGTGGCTGTTTTAAGAATAACTCAGTGACATCATCTGGTTTTTCCTGATGATGTCACTGATGAACAAACTGAGATTAAATCAAACTTTCTCCTTCAGATAAAGAAAACAGAAAATAAATTTAACATTTTATGCTATTTGGAGTTTAAATCACAGCAGATTCAGATTAAATGAGTTACGACGGCCGGCACATTAAAGAGTCAACGAGTTTTCATGGAAATTAAAGGAACCGTCAGTTTGACCTGCAGCTCAGAGTCAAACCTCAAGTCTCTCCCAGCAGAAACATTTTCATATCAAATCAACATCTGGGTCATGAATGTTTAATAACTACCTTTCAGGCTTTTAATATTTATTAACTGTTATCTTTTAAATATTTAATTTGTCATCCAATAATCTGATAAATTTTTATTGTTTTAATCAAATCTAATATTTACCCCATTTGAAATAAATGTTGAATTTCAGAAATATTCAGTTTCCAGCTCCTCATTTTTCTTTCTTGCAGTGAATCTGATTGGCTGACTTCACTTCCTGTCACTCTGAGGAAAAGCAGGAAAATCATTTTCCAACATTTTGTTCTTATCTGGTGGAATTGGTTGTTTTAAAGATGCTGACCAGCCTGCTGCTTGACCTCTGACCCTTCCAGAGACTCTGCTTGACCTCTGACCCTCCCAGAGACTCTGCTTGACCTCTGACCCTCCCAGAGACTCTGCTTGACCTCTGACCCTCCCAGAGACTCTGCTTGACCTCTGACCCTCCCAGAGACTCTGCTTGACCTCTGACCCTCCCAGAGACTCTGCTTGACCTCTGACCCTCCCAGAGACTCTGCTTGACCTCTGACCCTCCCAGAGACTCTGCTTGACCTCTGACCCTTCCAGAGACTCTGCTTGACCTCTGACCCTTCCAGAGACGCTGCTTGACCTCTGACCCTCCCAGAGACTCTGCTTGACCTCTGACCCTCCCAGAGACTCTGCTTGACCTCCGACCCTCCCAGAGACTCTGCTTGACCTCTGACCCTTCCAGAGACTCTGCTTGACCTCTGACCCTTCCAGAAACTCTGCCATCTCCTCCATGGATGATCATGTTTACATCCTGACTGAATGACAGAGTGAATTAAACCAGAGTCTCTGCAGACATGAAGGTGTGATGGCAGCAGGATCATAAACATCCATCGGTTCTGTTGCTCGACTTTAACATGTTCCTCCATCTGAGCTCAGTCTAAAAGAGAACCAGAGTCTTTATGAGTCCAAGACGGCCAATAAATGTTCTGCTTGTTTAACTGTGAAATCAGCAGAACAGCATCCATATCTGTCAGATGTCGCCGTAACCTCAACACTCCCGTTCAAATCCACAGCTAAAGTTCTCCTCAACACAGGAAACTGGTGCCAGTTCTTATTTCATCTACAAATACAGAGTCAGAAGAAACGCTGCAGCAGAAACAGAGACTTTATGAGCAAAGAAACCTGGTGGGATTTTCCACAGCAGCAGCAGCGGTGGCGGCACAAACAAGCTGCAGCTATAAAACTAAAGGCCCTGACAGTAGATTTCCATTTAAAAGTACAGTCAGACCTGCAGCTTTACAGGAACAAGCGTAGTGCAGTAACCGAGTTCATTTAAAACGTTTTCCAGGCGCGTGGAGGAAATTTGATTCTTCTGATGGAACGTCACAGGCTGAAAATCCTAACCTGATTTAAGGAGCTCCAGAAAAATACATTGTGAAACTCAAGCGTGTGTCCAATCCCATCTGATCCCAGCTAAAGCAGCAGCGCTGCGGCGGGACTCCCAGCTGGGCTTCACCTGCAGCTCAGACAGGAGGCCGAGCAATTATTCCTGTCTGCTGTTATTGCACTTGGAAGATGAGAAATAATCCTGCTAAGTGTGTTAGCTTGGGCCTGCAGGCTCTGTTCTCTGAAAGGAGAGTGTTGAGGAAATATAATCGTTTCTAGCATTTAGAAAATATAATCATTTTTTAGTGTTTGAGTTAGCTCTATCTTTTACTTAAAGTTAGGAGTTTTTGTGTCACTGAGGTTGTAAAATAATAAAACCACAGGAGGGAGACAATCTTATCTGTGTGAAAAGCATTTCAAAGCAGGGCCACATTCCGGTCTCAGGAAATAAGGAATCTCCAGTGAACATCTGGCATGGTGAACTATTGACCTGCAGTTTACCCGAAAAAGTATTTGTTTAAAAGCTTATAAAATGTGCCTTTATTTGTTTGAGTTGAGGCAGGGAATTCCAAATACGTTTCTTTGATCATTCGAGCAGAGTTGAGGGGAGGTGCCGTTTTCAGGGGTGCTCGGAGACGGCTTCTAATTGGTCGAGAGGTGTTGCCCCCTATTTGAATAGAACACACCTACTAGTATAAAACCTCTTGCACAAAGAAAATGAGGCAGAAATAGCCAATTTTTAGCTCCTTTTGGGCTGACTATTTCTCCGAAGATGGCTTCGTTTTTCCTCTATCTGTCTTATTCTATCAGGTGACTAATGTGTGACTGTGTTTTCTTTAAATTTTCTGTCTTGTGTTATACTGTCCACTGATTGGATTAAAATCTGAACTTATGTGACGCCAACACGCTGCGTACGCCTCTTGTGTTCTCGCGTGGGCTCCAGACAGCCGCTGAGATCCGGGACTCGAAAAAGGAAAAGAACCGAATTGTATTTTTTAATTTGACTTAAATTATTCCTTTTTCAACATTTGGGGGCTCTCCGGTTCTGCAGTCTGGAGCCCTCTGTGGGGACTTTGAGGATTCGTTGCGGTTTGTCACTGCGAGTGGGTAAGATATATTCATTTCTTGCTTTCGATTTGTGGTGAGCGCCATATTGGTAGTGGCGTTGCGGACGTTCAGAATTTTTTCTATGCAATGCGTAGAAATCTTCAACCGAAAAAGAGCATATATGATTTAATGGTTAATTGTTGAACACACGCTACAGGGGGCAAAGGCGGACCCAAAACAGAGGTGCAAACTCTGCTGAACGCTAGGCTTCGATTCGTGGCCTTTAGGAAGATTCCTGTGCCTATAAATACGAATTAATTGGCTTCATATTTAGTGTGTTCTTAGTTATTCAGTCTGAATCGGCTGAGGAAAGTTGCTCATTCCAAAAAAGAGACTTACCATTTCAGGGTCGATTGGCTGGCAGTCTGGGACTGCGTCCAACAAGTCTGGGACTGTTTCGGACAGAAATTCTAATTCGACCGGGTAAATAAATGAATGTCACCCTCCTGGTCAACTCACAAAAAGTGGAGATTGGACTAGTGGATTGAAGAACATTTTGTCAATTAAGCTTGACCCGGCTTTTAGCAAACTATAAGAAAAAAAGAAGAAAAGAGTTGAATAAGTTTGCGGAAGTTTTCTTTCGCATTGCATAATTTTAAGCCGGCTCCCGTCTTTCTACTGTCTGTTTGTTCTTCTTCTTTGTTACCTGAGCTACTATTATATGTTGTCTGTGTGTTTGTGTGAATTTTTGTTTCACTGTATTTTGCTGTTTGTCTTGTGGTCATAGCGCTGTTCTGTGTTACTTTGTGTGTCCGTGTGTAGCTGTGTGGTGTGTTAAGTGGTGTGTAATTGTGTATTGTATGTGTGTGTGGTGTGTATCAGCTGTGTGTGTGGTGTCCAGTGCGGAGCTGTGTGTCTGTGGGACCGTTAGAGTGAAGCAGACGATTCGCAGCTTATGTTGAAAATGCAGGACTGCGACGTATAATGTGTACGTGCATTTCACTGTATGCCTGGATTGAGGCGCGCATTTTTATTCTGAAGTTCAGTGAATGAGTAGTTTATGATGTGAACATCTGAGCGGCAGTCTCCAGGTATATGGTTTTGTTCAGATGATTTTTTTTATATTTTATTGTTTCGAACCATTAGATGGCTGCAGTCTCAGGCTGGTTGTTTGAATTACCCGGCTTTGGTGAACATTTTACACTTTCTCGTATGCTTAGGTATGGTAGGAATTAGGCTCCTACGATATACTATGATAATTGCTGATTGACTTATTTCATTGCGATTTGCACTTTAGTTTGGATGTTTCTGTGGCTGAACTGTCTGTGCAGCAGTTCTGCCAGACGCAAGGGAAACAGCACATTGGAGTGTACAAGTGATAACGTATAAAGTCTGTATGGAGACGGTTCTATATGAAATTATGAATGAAACAGCATGTGACAGAAATTTTTACAGTGAGTCTGGGTAGGTGATAAATTTGACATTAAGCCGCACCCTTTGTGGATTACAGTTTTTACATTTGTCATTTATTAGTGTTTGGTTGGAAACACAGTCAATAGTAAATATAAGGTTCTTTACATACATTAGCTGCATGATTATGAAATTGACATATAATTTGGAATCGTTGTTCTGTCATAATGTATTTAAATTCCAACAGGTTCTAACTCATTTACTGCTTTAATTGTATTCTTTCCTACTTTTCCTATAGATAAATCGGGAGTATGGACTAATGCTATTATTTCTTAGGTGATTCTACGCACATGAGGATGCATTTTGTGTGGAAATATGTTAATTTGATTTCTGATAATTTTGTTTCTTTCAGGCAAGGTGTTACAAAGACTGTTTAAAACCTTGAACAAGTTTGGTTTTGGTTTCACATCTGGAGGGTTATGTTTGGAAAGAATTTTATCTTTATGTTTAATGAAAATCTTTCTTGCACATGTTGGAGTGTGATGTACACTATAGGTGAACATTGAGACTCTTTTAATTGCTGTGAGATATTCCATATGTTTTTATGTTTTTGGGTTGCACCTGCATTCTGTTTGTTTTACCTATAATGTACTACTACTGACTAACATACTAACTTAATTGTATTAATGGTTGGTTTGTGTGACACATGGGTTGCTAATTGGACATGTTGAAAGGAGCACAATTCTTCTATTTTTGGTTTTCCACCTATAAATTGTTTTCAAAATGATGGTTTTATTATATAAATAGGGGAGAAGGCTAAATAGCCCTTACTTAAATTGGTAAGATTTGGAGGCAGTCAATTGTGAATTTCTTAATCAAAAATTTTGACCTTCATTCAAAAATAGTGAATTATGGATTTAATTATGTAAGGAGATCTTATCTTGCCTTTATGCTTCACTAAAATATGATGTCTGCTTTTATTTAGACTAAAAATTGATGAAATAAAGCCGGATGACAGTTAAGCATCTATGTCATGTTGACCTACATTTAAAAATAGTAGATTTCTGTGTCACTGCTGATTTCTTTGTGCAGTCACTGGTGGATGTTACTTTTGGGGGAAACACTTTGGATAAAACTATTATTAAGTTTGTACTCATTTGCCAACATGCAAACAAATCACAATTTTTGGAAATGTGTTCGGATTAGGACATTTTAGATGTCGTTTTGATTCCTTCAAGGGTTTGAGTGAGAGTGTGAGTTTAGATTTGATGGTTATTTGGCACAAGCGGAGTGAATGCCTTGGAGGTGCTGCTTTGCATTGATCAAAAACAGTAAGTGAGCTGAATACATTACTTCTACCACATTTGGTTGTGAAACGTCTTGCTTTAATTCTATTTTTCTTTTCTTTACAGAAATTGGGGTGTGAAGCGAGAGGAATGGCAGAGAGCTCTGTGGAACCTTAATAAGACACAGAGGACTGAAAGTTCATTTGACATTTTGCAGTAAGGAACGTTGGTATAGACTTTTGTTTGATTTTTCGTTAACTTGTTTTATTTTACACTGGCAGTTCTGCTCTTGGAGGTTGAAGTTGGTTTTGGGGGTAGGTTCCTGAGGCTGGAACCATGCTGAGAGGTGTGAGATGATGGTGTCGCTTGGCATCTGGCTTCAGGTGTCTGCTGTTGCTCTAAGCCAAAGACTTGGCTGCCCACACCACTGCAATTACAAACTGTGCATCTGAAATTGACTGTTCAGTGCAAGTGACAACATCTTCAATAACTGAGGTCGGTGGAGTTTACCTGCTATTTCCTGTTACTTGGGTCACGCTGATGCATTACAGGACCCAGGGATGGATGTACTCTCTGACTGTTATCTCAAGCATGCTGCGGCTGACTTCGGCAGGAGGTCACACTTCAGGATCAAAAGACATTCTGATGGGGGATGGAGAATGATGGGAGGAGATCCTCCGTGGTTCTGTGACTTTTGCTGTGTCTCCTCCCCCAAGACCACTGCTGTCATCGAGAGCTGACCTCAGTTCAATAAAGGGACATTGCATACCCTGTGCCGTTTCTGAGTGAAATGGACTCTGCACGGTTCAGGCTATAGCTCAGTGGATGTCCTGTTTGTCTAGTTACTTGGTGGTACTGGATTCTCCACCTGTCGCATGTGACTTTAGTCCTCTGACCCCTTCTTCAGCGTGCTTTGGCCTCTGAGATGCAAACCACTGCCAGTTGTCAGTTTGAGTTGGTGAAATTTAACTATTTTCCAAATTTATCTCGTATTGAGTGAGATGTCTATTTTTTTATTTTTTCTAACTTGATTTGCCAGAGAGCATACTATGTTTACTGGGTTTAGTGCCTCACATTCTTCTCGCTTGACATTCTGACCGTTTTGCTATGGTAGGGTTGTGAAAACAAACAGAACGTCTCAAAAGATTTATGATTGCAAGACTGGTGTTTGTGACTCTCTGCATTTTTTGGACAAGCATTATTTGCCTCAGTGGTTCACTCCGTTTGTCTCAAATCATTCTAATTTTTTTAATTTCAGACTGACAAGAGTGGTGAAGGGACTAATTAAGATGACCTATTTTTTAACCATAACTGACTTACATTGGTGCCACGTTTTACCTACGGAGGTAAATGATCTAAATGTTATTTGGTTATTCCTCAGTTGCAGTATTTCAGTGGAATCGGAAGTTCGACCGCATTTGGCATTTGTATTTAAACATACTGAGGTGGACTGAGTACACAATGAGCTAAAAGCACCACGTTCCTTCTTACTTTCTAAATTTTGAATCAAATATGAATTTGTTGATGGCAGTGTGCAGATTGTAACGGAATCTGGGACACCATATTACATTTGCATCCACCTGAGGCATGGGACATGGGTTAGCAGTGACGGATTTCTCTATTTAATTTGTATGGCATTTTTATGGTATTCTATCGCAGAACATTAGTTCTGTGATAGAATAAAGAGGGAATAGAACATAATTAACATGCAGGGTTGCGTCTCACTTCATATGATTCAAAATAAGTTGTTTAAATAAGTCATCCAGGAAGGTCTAAAAATAAAGTTTACAGAATCTAATAAATTTAGTTGTATCAAGCTTCTCCCCAAAAAATTGAAAATATATTGATAATGGATAGAAATAAAAAGGATAATTCATTATTAAATAAGATAAATAAGTATTTAAAAAGAAAAATGAATCAAATATTAAAAGGGTTGAAATTTGGAGATTTAGAATGTTGATTAATTGGGATAAATCATTTGTATATTTAATGGCACGGTTAACGTATTTTTGTAAAACAAGCTGATCATCCTTTGAGGATTTAAAATGAAAAATTATGATTAAAATTAAAGTGGTCTAAATTGGATATTTAAAAGGAACAATCATGGAACTGCTTCTAAAATATAGTTAAGTTTTGGGTTAAAATGATGGGAAACATTAATTTCTCAAGTAAGCCCTACATAAAAGAGGGATAAACAGTAAAAAAAATACAGCTTTAAAGAAGCAGCTTGTTAAAAGGGCCAAGGTTACATATTTATAAAACAAATAGAAAATTACAAGAGGAGAGTTAACATAAGGAATGAAATTATAATCTGAAATGAAGTCATAGAATAATAAAATAAAAAGTTAATACAAAATCTCTACATGACTGATAAATTGAAATAAACTATTTAAATAAAATTTGATAATAAGAATAATATATGATTTAAAACGACAAAATAATTAGAGGATCATTTATTGTTGTTTCCTCTATTACTAAGTTTTCATCTATGACTTGCCAAGGAATTCATTTTACTTCAAGGAGAATTAAGGAACACAGAGACACAAAATGAAGATATGTTTGAAAAAATGTGTACAACCAATTGTTCCTAATCAATTTTTCCTTTCACAGCGACTGGAGGTTTATTGATAGATTCTAAGCGTTTTATATGCGGCGTATTGGGTCTAATTTGCTCATTCGTTATACGGATAATTTTGGACAAAATTTAAAGTTAAAATTGGCTACAAACTGTGCACAGTCTAAATTCAAATTGGATGAAACGCTTTGCTATGGGTCGATATTTTTATGTGTTGTCCATTAACAAATTAACAGGGTTCTCATCATACGAGTTTGACACGAGAAGGATGTTTCCGACACCTGCGCATGGACTTCAGAAGGGACAGGTGAACCTGCACATTTATTTCATAATAATGTTTTAAAGAAGTCATAGGTTTGGTACCGGAGTTTGCAGAATACCAGACGTCACCGGACCAGTTCCAGGAATCATCTGGGTCCAGTTTAAAAGTCATCAGAAGGACGGGGGCTGAACTTCACTTCACCAGACCATTCTGAGAGATGAAGAGGACGTCTGATGCTGTTCATCTGCATGGAAAAGGAGGCGCCGGGTTCCATTGGAGTCAGTGCACAGAAGCTGAGGAGCCCCAGCGCGCTCTTCAAGACGTACAGGAGGACCTGCAGCTTCAGTCTTCGGACGGAGGAGCTTCGTCACGCAGTTCCCCAGACCAAGGAGGATCAACGGTTCCAGTGAGAAGTATAGTGGGAATCCCTGCTGAGACCACTTCTGCTTCCTGAGTATTGAAGTCTACAGAGACCCGGAACAGGCATAATAATCCTGTTTTCGGTCTCCTTATATTGAGAAAAGAGGAGATTGAAACCTCTCCTTAAACTCACTGTTTAATTGGCATAATAATCCAATTTTCAGTGAGCAACGGACACTCAGGTGGGAAACCTGAGGATTAAATACCCGATGAGGGTACACGACGGATCAAGCTTCAAGAGGATCACACATCGACCCCACTTTTGCGTTTTTATCGTTGATCTTGCGAACTCTTTATGAACTTTCGGTTCTTTATGCGCGTATTTTGGTTCATTTTTGATGAAGACCTCATTTTTTCAGACTATCAAAGAAGACATGATACGGACTCTTAAGACTCTATTATACTGTAGAATTCTGTGTAAAAAAAGTGAAACCAGTTGTAATCGATTTTTGTGTGTTCTAATTTTCCCTCCACAGCTTTGCGTGTGTTGATTTTATATTTTTGAAGGATTAGGATGTATGTGTTCATTATTGATTTGTAATTGGTGGACATCCTGAGTTAGTATTATGTGACTCATTCAGTTTTCCATTTTATTATGTCTGGGTGATGATTTGTAATGTGGTTTGATTCCCCTGAAATGATTGAGTTATAAGATCTTCATATTTTAAAAGGTTAATGGGTATTTGACATTTGGATTGGAAAGATTATGAATTCTTTAGGTTCTACAGGTGAGTATTAAAATTTCGCTCAGGATCATTCTATCATCTCTAGGTAGAATACAGAGTTTAATTTGAGATACAAGTAACTGGTCCGGGTAGCAGTAGCTCGCCTACTCCACCTCCCTATCAGTTGTTTTTCCAAGGTGCTGCAGATGATGGGGTTGTAGACTAGTGGTGTCCTGCTTGGACAGGGCTTTTAGTTAAAAAGGGGGACTGTCAAAGGATTATATCAATGTTTGGTCATTCTAAATTTTTTTGATTCCTTGGTTAAAACACTAATCAATTTATTTTGTGAGGTCTGAGTATGTCAGACCTCAAAAGGGGGACTGTTGAGGAAATATAATCGTTTCTAGCATTTAGAAAATATAATCATTTTTTAGTGTTTGAGTTAGCTCTATCTTTTACTTAAAGTTAGGAGTTTTGTGTCACTGAGGTTGTAAAATAATAAAACCACAGGAGGGAGACAATCTTATCTGTGTGAAAAGCATTTCAAAGCAGGGCCACATTCCGGTCTCAGGAAATAAGGAATCTCCAGTGAACATCTGGCATGGTGAACTATTGACCTGCAGTTTACCCGAAAAAGTATTTGTTTAAAAGCTTATAAAATGTGCCTTTATTTGTTTGAGTTGAGCACGGAATTCCAAATACGTTTCTTTGATCATCGAGCAGAGTTGAGGGGAGGTGCCGTTTTCAGTGGTGCTCGGAGACGGCTTCTAATTGGTCGAGAGGTGTTGCCCCCTATTTGAATAGAACACACCTACTAGTATAAAACCTCTTGCACAAAGAAAATGAGGCAGAAATAGCCAATTTTTAGCTCCTTTTGGGCTGACTGTTTCTCCGAAGACGTCTTTGTTTTTCCTCTATCTGTATTATTCTATCAGGTGACTAATGTGTGACTGTGTTTTCTTTAAATTTTCTGTCTTGTGTTATACTGTCCACTGATTGGATTAAACTCTGAACTTCTGTGACGCCAACACGCTGCGTACGCCTCTTGTGTTCTCGCGTGGGCTCCAAGACGGCAGCTGAGATCCGGGACCACGAAAAAGGAAAAGAACCGAATTGTATTTTTTAATTTGACTTAAATTATTCCTTTTTCAACAAGAGGAAACGTGAACCTGAAATGCTCCTTAAGCTGTTATTTAACGGGGATTTCTGCAGCAGCTTCTTGTCCTCCTCGAAGCGGCCGGCCAGAGTCCGCCTGCGGCTCTGCCTCCTCTGAGCAGAAACCAGAGACGAAGAGGAGCAAAGGGAACAATCAGAGCCACTTGTGTTATCAGGCGACCCGACTTCGGATCAGAACCGCCGTCGCTCTGCAGCTCTTCCTGCCGTTCTGGGACTGGATGATGAAATCAACGCAAACATGGAGGAGACAAGCTGAGTTTCAGGAGCTGAGTGAAAGTGTAGGAGCTATTTTCCCATTGCGTTGTTAAATCTTAGAATTTAAATTGTTTAGTTTATTCTTAGTGTTTGTTTTCCTAGTTGATTTATCATTAGAATTTGTATTTTATTTGTTATTTAGAATAAGTTTTTTGGTTAGTAATTTACTTAAGTTAATTGATTTCAGGTTGGGATGTGGGTATTTCACGGTATAAATATGTGGTCTTAGGTAGCTTATTATGCACGTGGTGGTCACAAGGTTTTTTACCAGCCAGATAGTCACGTGGTTTTTTGTTAGTCAGCGAACAAGTACAGGAATTTGAACACAAGCCTGTAGCCTTTTTGCATGGACCAAAGAATAAAACCACATAATTATATTTTGACTTTGACTCCTTTTGCTGCGTAAACCAGAACCCGCAGTGCATCAAGTGACTATTTGAGTTTGATTCACCTTTTGTTTCGATCACCTTTGAGCTTTGAATTTTTTGATTTTTGAATTTAATTTTGGGACAAATGGTCACTACAGAAAGGTTGGGTTTTTTTTTTTACATAATCCCAGTGTTTGCCTGGAGGCTGGACTGACAGCAGAACCAAAGCCGAACCGGGCCCGGCTTTGGTTCTGCTGGGAGAACCAGCAACCAGTGGAAAACCAAACCTTATGACCATTAAAGTACAAATTCAGATTTTGTAGAGAGGAGCCCTGCTGTGGTTCAGTATGTTTTCTTAGAGCACATCTAAACTCCAACCTCCAGCGGCGCTCAGGAGAACGGCAGATGTCACGGTCCGCCAGTGGGCGGTCGGGGGCGTCCCGTCAGACCGTCAGTTCCCGAAACCACACTCATAAAATAAAACAGCTTGTAAAAACACATGCAGAGTGCAACCTGTCAAACTAGCAGCAAAATAATGTAGAAAAATCAGTTTGGGAAGCAAAACGCTACAATTTATTTAATGTATGATTTATTTTCCTTCGAGCTGATTGGCTGCAGAAGAGGAAGACAGTGAATGTTAGCTTAATAAGCATGTTAAGGTATATTTGCTGTTGAATTATTAAAATAGGAGCCTCTGGGTGTTTTAGAGGAAATCTCCAGCTGTGACCCCTGACCCCTACTGGGGGTTACCTGTATGCAGGTTAGCTCTACTTTAGCAGTGTTGAACAACAGCAGCTTTTATCAGTTTGTCTGAAGCTAAATTTCCTGATTCAGAAACAGAAACCGGACCGTTGTTCTGGCTTTGGCCCGGTTTGATCTCCACAACGTTCAAACACCTGAAAATGTGCTTGTTGTGAACATCTGGATGATGCTTTAGGTGAAAAATGGAGTAGAACCAGCGACATCTGACCGACTGCTGGACAATCCGGACTAACCAGCTGGATCTGAGACACAGCAACGTTCCCAAAAAGCAGAGCTTCATGCAGCATGAAGAGCCTCACCTGATTGGTTCAAAGTTAAATTGTGAAGAAGCTAATTGCTAGCATGTTGTAGCGGCTCTTTATGTGAAGCTCAGCAGCTCTTTACCTCCATGCCGAAAGCCCCTTTGTCTTTCTATGGTTTTTAGGATGAAATGCCAAAGTTCTGGGAGCAAGTAAGCAAGAAAATATAATAATCTCTGTGGAGTCAAGCCGACTTTTCCTTATTATGACCGGTCCTGGGTAGCCGGGCCCTGCGGTTCAGGAGCGCCAGAGTCAAATCAAAGGTCAGGCTGCCGAGGCAGAGAAGATGTGATGAATATTAACGAGTTTCAGAGAGAGCAGAATCTCACTCTGGGCCCAGATTCAAACTCAACCACAGCCTCCATTAAACTCTTCCAGGAGATTCAGGGAAACGGAAAACAACCAAACTGCAATTTACTCAAAATATTCATGAACGGATCAAACCACCGCACCAACTTGTCCACCAGTCAGTGGCTCACAGAGCAGAAATGTTTGGTTTGTTTGCTTTCTGAAGCGCATTGCCTTCTCTCAGTGCCTGAATGTTTCAAAGATGGTTGGAAGAAGCATTTTCAGTGTTGAGATCAATCACTAAATCTCTAAAACATTGTGATTAAAACCTCAGGATGAAACTTATACATTTAGCATTATAATCGTATCATAATCATCTCTACTGATGCAATGATTACGTCTTAAAATGAATCGATTGTTGAGTTTTCTGTGTCGCAAACTGGACCTAATGTTTTATGATAATAATGAGAAATAAAGGCATATCAATGAATCATCATTTAAAGTATTTAAATTGGTCTGATGTAATAATAAAACTCACTGTAAGAGGAAGATTATAATATAAAGAAAATAAAGGTTTGTGTGTAATAAATTCATATAATATTTCACTCGATTAAATAAATTAACTTTGTAGAATATTTTACGTTTAAAAAAATTAATACATTTCTTACTTTAACTCTTTTCTCTCTGAAGGACCAACATGATTAACTTGATCTGCTGTAGGAGGAAAAACATTCAGGAAATGATGACTTTAAGTTGATGAAGATTCTCCCAAATGAACTCGGGTCTAATTTCTGTTTTTATCTCATCAACTAAGATTCACTTCCAATAACATTCATGGCTAAAGGAGAGGAAATTAGTCATTTGTCTTCATTATCATTTTATGCTTATATTACCAATCAATCAATCAATCAATCAAATTCGTTCTACATTTTTACATCCAGTTTGTTGTGGTAAATTTTCTGTTTGGTGAATTTATGTGAATCTCAGAACCAAAACTAACTGAACTAATGATGAGTTTTAAATGTGACTTCAGGTGTTTTATCAGCTGAACAAATATACATGTTCTTACTGTTTTTATTATTTTAGAAGAAAAATCAATATTTCAAAATAAAAGTATGAGCCTTCTGCAGGTTTTATTTAATTGAGTGCTTAATTATCTCCAAACTAAAGTTCTTAAACAGGATGTGCCATAGTTGTAATAATGTGAGTTTATTTAGGTATTAATGTTATGCATGTTATGCAGACCAAACATTATTACCCAGAGCTTAACAAACCGTCTGCATGCAGGACGACAACCTGCTCAAACGTCTTCTCTTTGTGCTTTAACAGAGATTATTTCAGTCATTTCCAGCTGAACCTTTAAGGTTTAATAGATACAGCGAAGCAGGTTGTTGTAATGTTCTGAATCATCATGACATCCAGCTCGGTTGTCTCCAGCCTGTCGTAGAGCAACAGAAACACCGTCCACTTCCACATTAATGCTCTGCATTAACAGTAATGGACATGCACAGCCTCCATGTAGCAGTAAATACTGAACAGGCTGAAAGTAGCCGAAAACGTTGTAAAGGAGGAGTAAATGTTTCCTCCCCGCTGACCTTGTGGCGTCTCTGGCCCTGAGATGGGATGTTAATGCAGCCGAACTCTAATGGACTGATGAAAAACCTCTGAGCAGAGAATCAATCACGATATAAACCTGGAGAGAAGCTTGTTAAAGCCCACAGAAGGTTCCTCTGCCCTAATGCTCCTAATCTTTAGCAATTTTCTGCTGGACATGGGGAGACCAGCTGATTGTGGCTGTTCCTGCTGTGCATCAGAGCCAGAATCATTTCAGATGATGGACCAGCGGCGGATCTGAGGGACAGACAGCTTCTCCATGACCGAGGTCTCCGTCAAAGGGAAACTGTTCCCCATGCTGCTGGACGAGCTTTAGATCATCAATAACCTCATACTAATACAGTAAGTCACAAACATCAACACTTTCCCAACATCAAGCTGCTGGAACACAGCGAAGAGTCAACAGCTGCTGAGAACCAAACAAAACTGGACGAAACTTCAGCTTCACAAACCAACCAGGATCCAGGACGTTTCTGTAGAACGTAACGAGAATCCATCTGTTTGTGGACCTATTTTAACTTATGAAGGAAAATAATGCAGCATATGAAACTGAAATACTTTGCAGAAATGCTACTGGACGCCTTATTGGCTGGTGTTTGGGAAGCAGCCAATCCAGGACTGTCTTTCATTCCCCTTGGTGCTGATTGGCTGAGTGGAGACGAGGAAGGCCATTTCTACTGTGCATATCAATGCATGTTCAGGGTTATTTGGTGTTTTGTTTTCAGAGACGGCTTCAGGTATCACCCCAACACCTGGAGTCCTTATATTTAACCTCAACTTGTCTGAATTTGCACCAACATCAGACAAACCTTTAGTTTATCTAAAGGTTTCTGTGTTTATAGGAAAGTGTAAGTTACCAGATGACGTCATACTGACGTACACACAAACGCTGAGCATCAGGTGCGTCTGGTTCACAGTCTCTGTGGAGCGTCGAGCTTCTCCAGAGACTTTGACTGTAGTCAAAGTCTCTGGAGAAGCCGACTGTCAGGGCGTTTTGGCCCCTGACAGCCAAAACGCCTTGGTGTGAACGGACCATTACAGGCTTTATCAGCTTTATTCACCACAAATATGGACTAAAGAGCGACGTCCCTATTCTGGTTTTCAGTTTCTCTTTGCTCAATTATTTACATTTTATACAATTTGAGCCGTCTGACCAACTAGTTCACTTACTTTCATTTTCTTGGAAAAATCTGTTTGGTCACATGACTGCGACTAGTCAACAGAGTAAAGAATCGACTCGTTGGTGCAGCATCTAGGTCAGCGGTGCCCAAAGTGGGTCCCGGAGGCCCTAAGTGGGCTAAACGGCTAGCTAGGCTAATCGGCTAGCTAGGCTAAACTGCTAGCTAGTCTAAACTGCTAGCTAGGCTAAACGGCTAGCTAGGCTAAACTGCTAGCTAGTCTAAACTGCTAGCTAGGCTAATCGGCTAGCTGGGCTAAACGGCTAGTCGCAACTCATTAATTACAATAAACCCACCATGACACGTATTTGGCCAGAATATTTCATACACAGTCCAACTAGTTTTCCTCCTATTTTTGTGGTTTTCAGGTGAGACGGGAGGACGAGACGCAGCTTCAGAAGACACAGAGTAAAGCTGCGCCCCCTGCTGGTTGGGGTACACCACACTGTTCTTACCCTACATTCAGATCTGAAACTCATTTTCTGGCAACTAATCTATTATATTTGACAAATTTCAAATATAAAAGTTAGATTATATAAATTTTCATCATCTTCACCTTTTTTAACAGTTTTGGTTAAGGAAATCAAATTATATTTATCCACTATTTCCAAGTGTATGAACAAAAAAGCTGTAAACACACATGAATGTTGTAGATGTCTGAATATTTTTATTTTTTCATGTCTGTAGTTTCTGCTCTCTACTTTTTTTGTTTTTCATACCAATGTATTTACACCCCTGGCATAGTTTGCAATATTTTGTGTTCTGTTTCTTTTGTTCATCTTTGTATTTGTAAACAAAAATGTTCATTAAAACAAAATAAAAAACATAAATAATTTTGTGCCTGTCATATTTGCAGAATTAGAACTTAATCCTGTTGATTTGTTTAGAACCAGTTAATCACAAACATTGTCTATTCACAAAAACATAAAGTTACGTTAATAAATGTATGAAACTCCAAACAACAAACTCACTTTTTTGTAACCAAGTATTCATCAAAGTTTGTCTGTTTGGCATTGAATATGGAAAATGTTGGAGTTCAGAAGGTCAACAGATCTGAATGCAGATTTAAACTCAGAGTTGAAGAGAAACTTTGAGACTGAAGAATTTATCAAATGCCTCATAATTACAGACTGAATTTCTTCCACCTCTTAAGTGCCTCTTAACTCCTTTCCAAGGTTTTCTTCAGTCTACATCCAAACTAAATGGTTAGATTATTATTTAGATGAAAGTATGGCTGCACAACATTTCTCTCTCCTTTCCTCTTTTCAATTTTGTCTGGCGACGGTTTACTCCCTATAGTCACCATTTGCATACCTCATTTCAGTAAAGCAATTTCCTTAAATATCCTTTCAACATTTCCCAATGACAGAGTGAAGGATGTGTGAGTCGCTGCTCATATCGTCCTTCAGGCTTACCTGTGGTTATTCCAATTGAGTGTCTGCTGCGCTCTCCCCTGCCTTTACCTTGGTGTCTTCCACAAGAAAACTAAATAAAGCAAATTTTATGGAACAGTTTCGTAGGGTTTCAATTATTTGTCCGTATAGTGATGCGAGTGGAGACAGGATGAGGGTAAATATGAGGTATAGAAGGGCAGAGCTGTGGGGGGAGGTTTCATTTCTGTGAGTCAGACATGGCTCTATTGCTCAACAATAAATCTGATTTAATACCTATTGTCCTGCACTGGCTGGAGTCGCTACGGAGACAGAGAGATGGAAAAAGATGGAGGGTGGTAAGCAGTGCAGAGGTGAGTAAATAAGACCTGAAAGGAGAGGAAGCGGCGTGGGATATTGGTTGGTTCTGTTTCTATTAAATCAGAATAATAAAGCTGTACATGCAAAAATCCAAGCAACACAGACTCTGGGGGCCCAAAGCGCCTGCAAATGGGATGCAGTGTCCACAGTTAGCTTAACACGAGGACACAGCTGCAGCCGCCTGATCTCATCAACAAGCAGCAAAACGACCCCCACTCAGCAAGGAAAGTGGCTTCGCTCCACTTCCACGGCTCCAAGCCTGGCTGTGAAATCCCAAACCTTCTGCAGCGGAGCAGCTTCGTCCCAGATCAGCAGTCCGACCATCAGGTCCACGTTCCGACATCAATACCAGCCTGAGGCAACGGCTCGTCGCGCACAGGAAGCAGAACTTCAGTAAGAAACCATGACTAGGCCTCCATTGAACAGAGATACGAAGCTGTTACATTCATTTATTAATCGTTCTGTAAACTTTCTGTTAGACAACTTTGTATGGAAGTAAATATGTGCCACCAGAATTTGAATAAAAAATGCATCTGAAACTTGAATGTTGTATATTTGCGCTTAACTTTTAAAACAATTTTTGACCTAAAAAAAATTCAGTGTCATTATTTGTACATGTTTGTAATTTTCATGTGTTAAAAAAATTCACTTTCCTATTTCAAAGTGATGAAATTTTCAATATATGTATATTTTCAGTGTTAAAAAAATTTAGCATAAAAAAAATTCAACTTTTAAAAATTCAAATGCAATATTTTCAGTGTTCTAAAAATTCAACTTGCTCAAATTCGCCGTCTCAAATTCAGCGTCTAAAAATTCGCTGTACAAAAATGGCCAGGTTACTTCAGGTCACAGACATGAGCAATCGATGTCTGATTCCAACACCCAGCCAATCACGTGACCCAAGCGTCATATTGAAGAAATACCAGCGACCATGGAGGCGAACCCAAACACAACAGTGAGTCTATGCTTTCATATTTCCGTAGTATATTTTATTTTGCGCGTGAAGTTTGATACATAGTATTAAAGCTTGGACTGGAGTTGGATTAAACCGGACTGGAGTTGGATTAAACCGGACTGGAGTTGGATTAAAGCGGACCGGAGTTGATTAAAGCGGACTGGAGTTGATTAAAGCGGACTGGAGTTGGATTAAAGCGGACTGGAGTTGGATTAAAGCGGACTGGAGTTGGATTAAAGCGGACTGGAGTTGATTAAAGCGGACTGGAGTTGGATTAAAGCGGACTGGAGTTGATTAAAGCGGACTGGAGTTGATTAAAGCGGACTGGAGTTGGATTAAAGCGGACTGGAGTTGATTAAAGCGGACTGGAGTTGATTAAAGCGGACTGGAGTTGATTAAAGTGGACTGGAGTTGATTAAAGCGGACTGGAGTTGATTAAAGCGGACTGGAGTTGATTAAAGTGGACTAACAGGGCTGATGGAGTGAAGCCTGAAATCTTTACCCGTAGAAAACCACAGACTGCAGGATTTATCAAACCAACTGAAACTCACCCAGGTTAAGTGGAAGATATCGTCAGACTCTCTCTCTGTTCCTCCCTGAAGCGACAGTGATGCCATATTGACCGTGGCCTGCTGGTGGCGACCAGAGGAGGCGCCGGTGAGCAGCAGCCCGCCGGCTGCCCCAGGGCAGCTCTGGCTACAGTGTAGCTCCAGTCAGTGAGCGACCGGAAGCTGTGCGGTCCTCACACTGCAGTGACATCCCTACAGCAGGAGGCGACAGAGAGCTGGAGCTGACGGCCCTGATCCTGATGAGAGGCAGGATCACCAACTTCTGTCTGAACATTTTGAAAGGATTTTGGTTGTTTTTGTGTTTGTTTCCACATTTAGCCGATGACTACAGATTCGACTGCTTGGATCCAAATCCAGGGCGGCTGAAGCCAAAGCTGATTTGGAAGCCGGGCGGCTTAACACATGAGATCATCAAATGTTGACATATTTAAATCTCTGCATTTAGTCAGAAACACAGGGTTGATCCAAACCACGTCGTTTCAGATTTCAGAATCAGAACCAGCCAATGACAGTGCAGCATCCAGCAGCTGCTAATCAGGAGTTTTCAGTGTTTTGTGCTTCCAGCTCCTGATCCTCTCGGGTTGCTGCTGTTCGCCTGCCAGGCCTGCGTCATTACGGATGAAACCGTGAGCCCGTCTTCCTGACAGCGGCGCGGCTGCAGGTCTCCTGCTCATTAGACAGGTTACATCAGCGACAGGTTACATCAGCTGACCCGCTTCCCGCCTGTCGCCCTGATTAAACGTGTCGCAGACGTGGGGTCAGCGCTCAGACTGCTGCCACCTGGAATTAACACATGCAGGTGGACGGAGCCGGTCTGGGTGGACCGCCAGGCCGCGGGTCGCTTTGTACAGTTAATAAATGTGAATTATTAAATGCAAACTGTGCAGTTTAAGGTTTGAATCCATTCCAGTTTGCATTCAACAGCTTTGTGCTGGCAGATAAACTTTGATGATTTGGTCAAATCTGCTGCAGACGCTCCCAGCCGGGTCAGAGGATCGATCCCAGCGTTTCAACAGAAACCGGTTCAGACGGACCCATTATAACCATTAAAACCAGTTGGTCTGAGGTTCCTCCTGCAGGATGGCAGCATGTTGGAGCAGCTCTGCTGCTTCTGATTGGTTCTTCTTCAAGACTTTAGTTCCTCATTTCCTGCTGTTTGGACAAATATTCCCCCTGGTTCTGAGCATTTTCTCTTACTTTTTTACTTTGCTATAACAAACATAGCAACAAGGTGTTTGTTGTTAATTGTTTTGTAGCAGGAGCTGATTAGCAGCCAAAATCTCCAAACGTCTGTGAACTTTGACCCCAAATCCCAGAAGAGCTGAAAAGGAGGCATCATGGATGCAGAGCAGAGAGAGAAGGAAGTTCAAACTGTCTCTTCCCAACCCCAAACGACCAGAGAAGATTAAAAGAGGAGGAGCAAAAGCAAAGGAGGCAGATTAGCAGAGCTGCTAACAGCTGATGATGTCATCCTGAACATCTTGGTGGGGAATATTGTCTCTGTTAGAGATTTTTTGGTATTATCATTTTTGTCTATTTCTTTAGTTCATATTCAGTCTAATATTAATCAACATTCAGTCTAATGTTAATCAGTTGCAAATACTTTTTGATTGCTGCATAACTGTGTTATTGTTCCCTTCAGAGTTTGAAAGAACTCGATGACCTGTGTGTTAGATAATCCCAGCCAGCCTGTCGCCTGTTTCATTGTTATCATTTCTGACTTCATTGTTTATCTTTTCTGACTTTTGTTATTCCAAATAAAAGTCCTGCTCGAGCTGAGAGACGGCAGAAGCTCTGTGACCGACTCGGAGGAGCAGGTCGCTCGGTCTTCTCCTTCTGCACAAGTTTTGGTCAGAATTATTCATATACGTTGTCTGTGGTTCTTTTAATGTAGGTTCAAGGAAAAATACCTATCAGTCTCTGCTGCCAGGATATTGAGCTCTTAGCATGTTAGCATGGCCCTACAGGAAGCCTCAGTCAGAGGCCTCTTCAGATCTGCTGCAAAACTGACTGCTACTGGAGATCTGTCCTACTGTAAGTTGCAGAACCAAACACACTAACAGACATTAGGACCACCTGCCTGCCTGCGTGTCGGTCCATCCAGCAGCAGAATAAACTAAACTGAATATTTTCAAACGGATGAAATTCTTTAACTTTCTGCATGTCTCACATTTTATTTGTTATGAAATATTCTTTGTTTCTGTGTCACAACATTCATCACTTCAGAACGAGGAGATAAAATTTCTCCCTGCAAAGTTTTTTATGTAAAGCTGAAAGATAGTTTATGACCTCAAGACACCAGCACAGCATAATGTTTCAAACTGCAGCAGGAAAATGATAATGCAGCTGGTTCTACGTTTAATGACCAACATGGAGGCGTTTCTGCACTAAAACGCCTCAGAATATCGGCTTCATGTCCGTGTGCCGATCCAACAGAGACTGAATTACAAACTTCACAACAATAATTATCCAATATTTCAGATGGATTCTCATCAGTCATGTGGCACAACTGAGCTGTGGAACAGATTGACTACTGTAATGCTAGACTGCAGCACCGAGCCAGCAACGCAAGGCTTTCCTTTCTAAACACACACACTCTGAGTGTGTGTGTGTTTCTATGCTCACTCTGGTGCAGAAAAGATGCATTGGTATTATCTGATTTGAGAATCTGGAGGCTAATCGAACACGATGTGGCTTAGTGATGGCTGGAGGAGGAATGATGAGCGATCCGGACCACTGGGGGCCGAGTTTGGGTCAAGCGCCGTTCTGTCACACAGCCCTGGAGAAAACTGTCACAACAAACACAGGTTCCTCTGGGGACGGAGAGGCAGGAGGAAGATAACAGCAGGAGCAGAGCCAGCCAGAAAACCTGCAGAACTGAACCCAGACAGATCGTTTCTACCGCCATGATGCTTCTGATGAGGCCGTCCACATGCTAACCTCAGCAGAACGTCCCTGATGTGTCACTGGGCTTTGATGAAAAACACGGAGGATTTTCTCTCACATATAAATGAGCTCAAACATCAGATGATCGTCTCTGGAGCCGTTCGACGTGCTGCTCTCATTTCACAGGATCTGCAGTTCGCATGATGATGTCTAACGATCTGAAACCTGGATCAGATCTCAGCCAGCAGAAGGTGTCAGTGAACTAACTCATCGTCATGTTAGCATGACGATGAGGTTAGCAGAACAGCTAACAGCTGATGCTAACGGAGGTTAGCATGGTGCTAACCTCCTGTCTGTGAGAACGACCACAGCAAAACGCTAAGCTAATTTTGTTTTTAGCCTTCTGCTCATGTTAGCGCTGTGTGCTAGCTGTTAGCTAGAGAACAGAACCTTACTCCGAGTTCTGAGAAGTTCTGAGGTGAACAGCTAGCTTAGCTTTTGTCCTGGGGAACACATGATCCAGATGGGTTCAGTGCGTTCTTGGCGCTAGCCTTAGCTAACCCGCTAACATCCACGCTGAGTCGTTTTCTGGCTCCAACATGTCAGGCTGGATGGACGAGTCGCTGCTGGTCAGACACGTTTCTGCACCGTCAGATAATCTATCTCTGCTGTCAAACTACAAAAATGGCCGAACAGCAAGGGGCGGGGCATAAACTACCTCATTTGCATTTAAAGAGACGACGCCAAAACGAGTTGCTCTCAGATTAACCTGGGGTCAGAGGTCAAAGAGGAATCTGAGGAGCTACAGGAACCAGGAAGTCAGCTTTAAATAGACCAACTGGAGGCTTCAGACGGAGGACTGGAAACGAACATTTGTTCACCTTGAATCCTCTTTCCATCTCGTTCTGATGCTCAGTTCTAAGTCCATCAAGTCGTTTTCACTAAGTCTCGATCAATAGATGAACTGATTGGCTGGTTCTGCATCGGGCATTCGAGCAGCTGTGCCTTATAAAGTGGCAGTGATGCGTTCAGGTGTCTGAGTCAGAGTTAGAGTCCAGGTTTGAGCTGTCAGAATAAATGATGAGGCGTTTGGTGAGGAGATAAAGGACGGGTGGATTCCGGGTCAGGAGGGACGTCTGAGCGATAACGAGCCACTTCCATCCTTCATCCGCCGCCAAGGCTGCAGGCGGAGGGGAGCGGCGCATCGAGTCCGATTGATGCCCTACCCAAACTCTGTCAGAGAGAACCACGGGAAAGATCATTCAACATCATTTTTCTTGCATCTATCAACTATTGTTTTATGTTCAGCATCAATAACAACCTGCAGCAGCAGCAGATCTGGACCTTCTTCCTCATTTTAGCTTCATAAACTTCCTAATCGTCCCCCACTCACTCCGTCTGCCGGTCCGCTGCTGTCATTAAAGACACTTGATGTCCAAACGTTTGATGAGACGCATTTCAGAGTGACGGTCAGGCGGGGGGGCGATGAGTCCCACGAACACCCGAGGCGGTGAAGGGTGGGGACGCCATTACAGGAACATCATTAACGAGCTCACATTGTTGAAGTGGCGGCTGTAATTAAAGGCTCCCACAGCAATGGACAAGGCCTTTGATTAGACCACCAAAGCCTCTCCTCTCGTCTGCCACTTGTAGCTGTGTGACCTTCACACCAACCGCAGCCAAAATCCTGCTGCCGATTTACTGAGCAGCACTGAAGCACATGCTAATGTGTGTGTGTGTGTGTTAGACTGCACCAATTAGACGCTGCGGTCCAGAGCATCGTTCAGCTGAACATCAGGCAGAAGAAAAACCCGATTCTGAGCTCAGCTGGAGCGAAAGGTCAGAGGAGACGATGTCCAACCGAAGGGCAGGAAGCTGGATTATTGTCATGGCCTCAGGCTGCTGACCCTAATGAATGAATGGAGAGTCATTTAGTACGGACGGCCCTTTCTTCCTCTGGTTAGCGTAACATCGGGGCATTAGTGTTTTCTTTCAGTTCTGACAACCATCCAGGCTGAGGCTGGACTCCTCAGATATTTGGAGGTTAAGAACAAAGAAGGATCCATCGATGGAAAGGTCTGGGTCGGCGATACGACAGAGACGGATTGGTTCAAAGAATCTAATAAAACTCTGTCAGGGGAAATAAATACGCGGTGCTCCCATTTCAGCAACTGATCTGATCCCAGGAAATCCAGAAATGAGCCGATATTTCTCTGCAGTCGCAGGTCATCCTGCCTCAGATTGACAGTGTGACAGAAAGAAAGTCCAACTTTCATATGAACTGCAGGACGAGTCATGGAAACGGTTTCTGTGAGTGAAAATCCTCATCATTCGAGCTGCTTCGGACAAACGGAGAATGAAAACTGTCTGACCGCTACGACTGCTGGATTAGGCTTTAACACGCAGAGATGGTCATTTACAACACTTCAAAAATAAATATACCTGAAGATCAGCCTTAGCAATGTGGCTTCATGAATTCAGTATTTAAATCAAGGATAAAGTCAGTCTACATACTTTAGACCAACATTAGATTCTTTATCTTGTTTTGCTCTTTTATTCCTGTAAAGCACTTTGTACTTTGTATTTCCTTGTTACTGAAAATGAGCTATAGAAATAAAATCACCTTTAATAAAATCAGCAACAGACACGGCATTGAGAATAAACTGGGTATAAGATTAGCGCTGGATTAAAACTGACTCACACATGTCAGTTTTAATCAATGAAGCTTCCAGATAAAAACTCCTTAAGCTCGTTTGCTGCATACGAAGATTTTGGATCGTTTGTGTTCTTGTGTTTCTGGAACGCCTGTAAATCTGACGCACAAGCAAACGAGAAAAGGCTGAAGTCGCATCAAATCCTTCAGATTCAGGATCTGAACCCACAACCATCTGTTCTGAAAATCAGAGGTTGATCCGACAACAGAGATCAATAGAGTCTGACAAGGTAAAGGTGTTGCTGCAACGGCTGCAGAGCTATTCAGCTCAGGAAGGCATGCAGGCAGCAGCTGAGGAGCAAAACGGCCCAGAAAAGAAACTAGTTTTCTTTCTATGGTGTGAAAAAGGTCGAGTCCCTGCTGCTTCCCTCTTGGACACATTCTGACCCTGAAACCTCTCCAGCTGATATTTCTGAAACCTTCCTGGAAACCAGAGAAGGTCTCACCTGGTTCTCAGCCTGCAGCTCAAATCACTCAGGAAAAGCTGAGCAACATTAATAAATTCCAGTTCAGTTCATGAAAGACGCAAATATTAGAGATAAAACCGATAAAAGCAGGAAGAGCTGCAGAGTGGCGTGAGATATGTCACTAAATGTCTCGATATTTAATGCATCTTCATCAGCTGATCTCTTCTGATGGAAAGTTTGGTGGAAAGAAAAATGTCAGAAAAAGGCATCAGGGAAGTTGTGGACAGCAGTCAGAGACCCAACACACACTGATGGATCCAGAACCCGTTCCTGATGTGAAACCCGTCCAGAACCACAGACAGGAGGAGGAAAACGTCGTCTCTGATCAAACTCAGTGAAAATCAGGTTGTTTATTATCATTCATTGGTTTTTATCTGCCATTAAATCCAAGGCAGTTATCAGATAATCTAGAGATAATCCTGACTCAGAAACGGTTCCCAAAATAAAACTTATCGGACCTGAAAGTAACAGAAACGCTGATTTCTTCTGTAACTCCTGAGTTTGACCTCTAGGTCAGTGAGCAGCTCCAGATGTTGGATGGATGGAGGATCATTCAGTTTTATTCTCTGTGATGAAACATCAGCTCAGCGGTCAGAGCAGCAACATAACCCAGATTTCTCGTTTTCTCGTCTCCCGCTGCAGAGTTAGAAACCTGACAGCGACTGCAGGCGAGCGGCGCCGGAAAGGGCGTGGCCTCTGAGCGGACGTACATCCGGACCGCCTGGCGGCCGCAGGAAGGTCAGCACATAAAATGGACTTTACCACAATGGGGGCTTTTCATTGGCTGATGCCCATTTTACGTCACAGCACAGCTACCACATGGTTGACGGTCTCACAAACACAAGCTACAGTAGTAACTCATGCTAATGTACGTTGTGGACTAGCAGACCAACAGAAAGTTTTTGCGTCAGGACTCTAAAACAATGGTTCTCCACCGTCAGTGGTGAATCTGTACAGGTGATGTCAGGTATCCTGATTGTGTTTGTGGAACTAAAATTCACAAATTTACAAAATCTGAAACGGAAAGCCTTGCTTGGATTAAGCTTATTCACGACGCATTTACAGCTCAACCGTCGTAGCATCAATAAGAACAAAGGATTGTCTGCTGGTGTCAGTATTATTGCTTTGCTTTCTCTGTGTTTAGTGAATGAAAGTCAATAATAAACACATCCATTATGAAAACCTTTTACAGCATAATGGCAGCACCAATACAACTTCTACACCTTGAATCCTGTCTGTTACAGTCTTACATTAGCTGAACAGATCAATATGCAACGTGTCCCGTATCTGACATACATTAAAGATTTTATTTCACCTGAAAAGGCTTTTTACTAAACTGTAACCGTGTTAGCCATGCTAACCATGTTAGCCACGCTATACGTGTTAGCCATGCTAATTGTGTTAGACACGCTAATCATGTTAGCCACGCTAACCGTGTTAGCCACGCTAATCGTGTTAGCCACGCTAACCGTGTTAGCCATGCTAATCATGTTACCCACGCTATACGTGTTAGCCACCGAGTATCAGGCCTAGACACATTCCAACATTTGCCAACAGAAATCACCTCTAAACCATGAATGTCCGACTTACCCAGCCTGAAGAACAACAGGCGTCAGTGATCTTGTCTATATTTATGCTGAGGATCTGCTGTGTTGCTCATCGACCGCTAGCATTTAGCTGTGACACCACAATGTTGGAGGCATCGTGGCTCAAACACCTTGATGTCGTCCAAAAAAGATGACATGAACTTGTTGGTTCTCCTGTCCATGTCGTGGCTGATATTTTGTGAAAATCTGTCAGAAATGCTAAACTAATCGACTCAGAAATACTCAGTAGAGAGTCAGTGGAAATGAAATTGCACATAGAAGCTAAGCACTGAGGCTTTGTTTGTGAGACATGTAGTCATGTGGGATTTTAGAGGGGCGTTTCTGGGCGGAGCTTGATAAGGTCCATAGTTTCTAGCTTTAAAAGGCTACAGCTGAACACATATTAGCATTAGCGCTACTGTGCCATCTGCAGGCATCTATTCCAGCCACATGATTGGTCCAGCCTGGGGCATCTCTTATTGGCTGTTTGTCTTTCCAACCCTGCTGCTGCCGTTGAATCCCAGCAGGCTCACCTGTTGGAGTCTCACCTGAAGAAATGAATCTGTCTCACTCGTTTCCTGACGCTTCGCTGAGGAGCTTTGAGGTCAAACCAGTTCATCTGTTCTGCCTGAAGGTCAAACGCGTTTCGCCGTGGATCGTCCGCCACCTGGCGCCCAGCCGCCTCTTCTCTGCTGAATATCGATGTGATTACTGCCACGGTCTATGAACAGACTCTCTGTCCTCTCTGCTGCCTGTCGTTTGGCCACAGAGCAGCAGAACCGGCTCGACTCTAAGGTCAGCGGGACACGAAGCCGACGTGCCAGCAGGAGAGGCGCAGCATCTCGCCTCGCTCCGTCTTCTCCATTTGTCAGAGTTACAGCCCCCAAGGCACTCGGAGCACTTAAGGTTGACGATAAATATACACAGCCACTAAAACAAAACCCGCTGACAATCCAGGGATTCACACCTACATGGACTTTGAATTACTGGCCCTGATTCATCGGAAACTCTCACTGACCTCATGGGGCAGATTTCCACCAGAACGGAAACGTCCTGAATCGATGGGATCAGGACATCTAAGGCAGGAAGCTCCGTCTGATGAAGAAGCTTCAGGAAACGTCAACCATCAGTGGAACAAACGGACATAAATATTGTTCCATAAACATAAAATAACTTTTTGAAAATCATTTGATCTTGTTAGTCTGTTCTGTATGACTGGTAGCTTCACTTAGGAGCCACTCTAGTGCTCTCTGAGGGAATGAACAGAGTCCCAAGTCAAGTCTCTAACAACCGCATGTGTCATGTAGTGTGACACATGCAGCCACACTACATGGTGAGAGGAACCAGAAATTAATAAGAGCTGAAAACAGCAACAGGGAGGGCAGAATCCAGGAGGAACACGGAAATCTGGGAGTTTCACTACAAAAGAGTAGTGAAAACACACAAAATGAAACGAGTATGGCAAGATCTGAACTATATCAGTATCTGTCATAAATCAGAGGTTTGGTGGTGAACATGAGGATAAGAAGCTGCTACATCCAGGCAGATGAGCGATGAGGGACAACGCAGGACCAAACCACGAGGATCCGGCAGGGAACAGGCGACGCGGTGGGTTTAAATACACAGGGGACAGACAGGGGACAGACAGGGGACAGAGGGACAGACAGGGGACAGAGGGACAGACAGGGGACAGAGGGACAGACAGGGGACAGAGGGACAGACAGGGGACACACAGGGGACACGAGGACTAAAAGTGAAATAACATACACAACAACCCAACTGATCAGATAAATCGAGATGTTTTACCTCAACTGATCAGGAGAAAATGTCTCATGTGACACTAAAAGCTCAGTCTGTGATGCTGCTTCAGTCTCCACAGGATGCTGGATGCTTGAAACTGTCAGAATGAAATACTTTACAACTTCCCAGCTAATATCTGACCAATTATTACCAAAGGGTGATTTGAGCCTTAAATCCCGAGGCAAAAAGTGAGGTGAAGCTTTAGCTACATCGTCTGTGATGAGGCAGCAAAACCCCCAGATGCTTCACAGCTGCTGTTCGCCAAGCAGTGAACAAAGCAAAGCCAATCAGCTCCATGCAAATCGAAAACAAGGACAGAAAGGCGTCGGCCCAGTGAGAACCTGTGGGCCTGAAAAGGTTCGTACATGTTTACTCTGAAAGAGCAAATTTAGGTTCAGCACTTCAGTGAAGGAGCAATTAAACGGTGAAAAACATCGACTCATTGTTGACAGGAAGCATAATTTCTGGTGCCGTTTCCAACACCAGAGCAGAAGAGAATGAGACACGCAGAGCGGCGCCGTAATCACAGGTTCAGACGGACGAGGAGACGAGAGGCTGCTGGGAAATATTAGGTTTACATTAACATGTCATTTATGGTCATAAATACAGCAATAATGACTCAAATACATTATTAGTGTTTATTTTCTTTATATTATTAGTAGAAGTATCAGAAGCTGCTTTTGAACAATCTGCTGAATCACAGGGATCCATCCATCTGGTTGGTGTAAAATCATGAATTTAACATCAGGAGCTGCTGAATAAATGAACTAACTTTCTGCTCAGCTGAAGCTGCGTTCACACAGCACCAGAACCAGAACCAGAACCAGACCTGATTCTGCTCCACATGTGGAACTAAATCACATCAATACCTTCCAGAGCTTCTGCACTTTATCCACCATGTGTCAAAACAGACAGTAAATCTAAACTATGGGTGAAAATGACGATAATGAAGTGATGAAAGCAGTCAGTCACTGAACGCATCACATTCCAACTGACGTCCAAACAGAACCGGGTCAGAACCGGGTCAGAGGCCGCTGCTGCTAGCTGCTAGCTTCGTCAGCTTCCTGCTGGCCGTGCCGTCGCTCTCAGCAACTTTAAAAAGAAAATGAGCAAATGAAAGAATTCCATTAATTTCAGAAACGTCTGACCTGCTGCTGGGAGAACGAAGCCTGAAACCAAAGTCTTAATTCTGATCTGGTTTCCATCAGAGAACAGGACAGCTGCTGCTTCATCTGTGGCTCTACAGTTCCCCTCCCGGTTGGGTCAGAACCAGGCTCAACTGGAGGTTCTGGTTCCTGGTGCCGGCTTGTCCCCCAGCCTCAACCCAGTTATTATTCACCTTATGGGGATTTTCAGGAATGAATGAATTTCAGCACTTCATATTCTGCTGTTTAACTTCCGATGATCAAATAAGTAACAATGACAGGAAGCAGATTTACTTATAAACAAAAACTGTCAGATTGCTAAAGTGTGAGGAGTTTCAGCATTAGGATTAAACTGCTCAGTAATATGAATGAGCTCATTTATATTAATAAAGATAATAATATAAATGAGCTCATTCATATTACTGCTGCAGCCATGCAGCTCGCAGACGGCAGCTGGTCCTGATATTTGGATATTTCCACCTTTATGTTCTGACTGTCAACTATGAGCTGTGAGATTTGTGAAACTATTGCAATTATTGAAACTAGTTTATTTGATAATGATGAAGTCGGAAGCAGCAAACAGACTCAGACATGTCAGGGGGGGAAACAGCAAATAAATATGTGGTAAGACTTTATCTGAAGGGGTGTGTTTGACATAACACTGTCATCAACATGAACAAGTCTTTATGAATGTTTATGACACTCGTCATGAAGTCTCAATCAGTAAATAATGACACTTTTAATGCAAAGTTGCTCTAAAAGTTGCATTAAAAGTCCATTAAAAGTAACAACTTTGCAGTAAATTGTCCTTATTTACAAAATTATGCAAAGTTGGCTCTTTTAATGGACTTTCAATGCAACTTTTAGAGCAACTTTGCATTAAATTGTCATTATTTAGTGAATGAGACTTCATGACTTCTGTCATAAAAATAAACTTCTTCATGTTCATAACAGGTGTCATGTCAGTCTTATGCACATTCCTTCAAATAAAGTGTTACCAAATATTAAAAATAAAGCATTTATGTTAATATTGAACCTTCATCCAGAGGAACGAATACAAGTTTTTAATTTTGTTTAACCCCCCAGTCAGTTTGCAGCAGGAAGTCCCTCCAGCTGCCTGCAGGGGGCGTCCGGAGCCCCGCCTCTGTTTTCAGATGGTCTTTGTTTGACTTTGGCTGGAGAACACAGACCAGCAAACCAGCAGAACCAGGAGAACCAGAACCAGGAGAACCAGCAGAACCAGGAGAACCAGGAGAACTAGAACCAGACAGCAGAACCAGGAGAACCAGGAGAACTAGAACCAGCAGAACCAGGAGAACCAGCAGAACCAGGAGAACCAGGAGAACTAGAACCAGCAGAACCAGGAGAACCAGGAGAACTAGAACCTAGCAGAACCAGGAGAACCAGACCCGAGAACCAGCAGAACCAGGAGAACAGAGAACCGAGCAGAACCAGGAGAACCAGGAGAACTAGAACTAGCAGAACCAGGAGAACCAGAACCATGAGAACAGCAGAACCAGGAGAACCGAGAACCAGGAGAACTAGAACAGCAGAACCAGGAGAACTAGAACCAGCAGAACCAGGAGAACCAGGAAACAAGAACAGCAGAACCAGGAGAACCAGAACCAGAGAACCAGCAGAAGCAGGAGAACCAGGAGAACCAGGAGAACAGAACCAGCAGAACCAGGAGAACTAGAACCAGCAGAACCAGGAGAACCAGGAGAACTAGAACTAGCAGAACCAGGAGAACCAGAACCAGGAGAACCAGGAGAACTAGAACTAGCAGAACCAGGAGAACTAAAACCAGGAGAACCATTTTTCTTCTTTATTTTATAACTTATCGATACGAGCAAAAATGAAGCGTCTGGATTTCAACGGTGTGACCTGAAGAGGGCGCTGCAGCTGCTGGGCTCAATGTCGGCTCTTCTTCACACAAACACTGTCCCAATCAGGCGAAACATTATGACCGGGTCCAGATGCTGTCCAGCAGCAGGTCTTTGAGATGAAGGAAATCCAGAGGATCTGGTGAAGGTTTGTTGGTTCAGAGGTAAAATCGTCTCTGAGCTGCTCGGCTGAAACCTCCCCAGGGGTCAGCAGGGGTCAGCAGGAGGTCAGCTGAGCATCCTGACCTCTCTGTTGCTATGCAACCACTTTCACACTTCCACATCCGCAGCGTCACGCAGCTCATCTGCTGGTTTCCACGAACCCATTAAAGGTCCCATAAATGGCTCCAGATCACTCCGAACCTGTCTGACCAGGCAGAGCGGCTCGGTCCAGACGGCGCCGGTCCTCTATGGCCGTTTCTCAGGAAGTCTAAGATGGAGGTTTCTCATCTGTGAAGCTTCGCTCTGTCACATTTCCTGTCGAGCTCCAGCTCCACCTCAGCTGTAATTGGGCTTTTAATTGGATGACACTTAAAATGTCAGATCGCATGAAATGTTACATCTTTGACTTTTATAGCAGAATAAAGAACATGGAGTAAAATATGCTGCAGAGGTTCAGGCTTAAGGACAAACATTTGCATTTGAGAGTTTTTCTGGTCTTCAGGAGGAAACCAGGTTATTCAGAAAGTAGCACAAGTTAGACACACACAGTCTTCCACCATTTTACGAGAAGGTAAGATGGCTTCTTGATTGGGCTCTGAACTGTCTCCTTATTGGATGGAAAACACAGCACTGGCCCTTTAAGAGGAGTTTCCATCCTGCTGGTGGGTGTGTTCAGGGAACCAGGATTCTGCAGACCAGAGGGACACCAGCAGGAAACGTTCAGGACAGAGAGGCTTCGCCAATCAGGTGCTGCAGATCTGCTGCTTAAAGTCCCGACATCCAGCTGAGAACCATTCAAACTGTCAACAGGACCAAAAGGGAAGACAGTCGTTGCTTAAAGAGGGCAGATGGGAGCGAAGAGGTGGGCTAATGATGAATACAGCCAGTATGGAGGACAGATGGTGTCAAAACTACACAGCTTCGAGCTGAGGACCGAAAACCAGCAGTGGGAGGTTCTGGTGGCACCTGCTGTGGTTCTGACCCAGTGCAACTGGAGCGTGGCGGCGACCCCTGGCCCCTAACACTGGCCCCTAACACCGGCCCCTAACATCGGCCCCTGGCCCCTAACACTGGCCCCTAACACCGGCCCCTAACATCGGCCCCTGGCCCCTAACACTGGCCCCTAACACCGGCCCCTAACAGGCCACCTGGCTCTAACACATGGGCCCCTAACACCGGCCCAAACACAATCGGCCCCTGGCCCTAACACCGGCCACTAACATCGGCCCCTGGCCCCTAACACTGGCCCCTAACACGGCCCCTAACATCGGCCCCTGGCCCCTAACACTGGCCCCTAACACGGCCGCCCTAACACTGGCCCGCCCTAACACTGGCCCCTAACACTGGCCCCTAACATCGGCCCCTGGCCCCTAACATGGGCCCCTAACATCGGCCCCCCTAACACTGGCCCCTAACACTGGCCCCTAACATCGCCCCTGGCCCCTAACACTGGCCCCTAACACTGGCCCCTAACATCGGCCCCTGGCCCCTAACACTGGCCCCTAACATCGGCCCCTGGCCCCTAACACTGGCCCCTAACATCTGGCCCCCTGGCCCCTAACACTGGCCCCTAACATCGGCCCCTGGCCCCTAACACTGGCCCCTAACATCGGCCCCCGGCCCCTAACACTGGCCCCTAACATCGGCCCCGGCCCCTAACACCGGCCCCTAACATCGGCCCCTGGCCCCTAACACCGGCCCCTAACATCGGCCCCCGGCCCCTAACACTGGCCCCTAACATCGGCCCCCGGCCCCTAACACTGGCCCCTAACACCGGCCCCCAGGGACCCTCTGTGCAGTGCCAGTAATCTGACTCGTCTTGACTTTGAGCTGAGACCATCAGAGTCGTTCCCGTCAGCGGAGCTGATGGCGACTCGTCTCCTCCAGCCCAGCAGACGCCGTCGCTCTGATCTCTGAGCTCACAGGAAAACAGGAGGAGAAATTATTAAGCGTCAAGCCTGAGAGCCGTTTCCCAATCAGGAGCTCTGCCAAACGCACCAACATGAGGAGAGAACAGGAGAAGTAGGACGGATCCGGTCCCCTCAGAGTCGGCCCACCGGGGGGGGGGGGGGGGCCCGCATCGCATCGCGCCGCATCGCATCGCGCCGCATCGCATCGCCCGCATCGCATCGCCCGCATCGATCGCGCTGCGCGCCGACTGACTGACACATCAGGCTGCAGAAACACCAGCAGCATCCCAACATGGCTGAAGCTTCACAAAGGCCAGAGCCTGATGGAAGCGGTGCTGCCAACTCCTGGTACACATTATCTCATGAATAAACTTTCAAACACCTTTCATGTGTGGATTGATTTCATCTTCAGCCAGTTTCACATTAACTAGCTGAAGATTGTTTGTGCTCAGTAGGAGCTGCTGTCCTAAATCAAGGATTTCCTGCCCACTGCCTTATAAAACAATCACTTCTCATGAATTTTTATTCCCGTTTAGCAGAACATAAAGATGAGAAAGACTAAAGTTTGGCCTTAAGCGATGAGTTTGTGCCGCTTCACGTCCTGCAGGGTCCAGAAAGGACGAAAAGCCACAAACCGAAGGAAGACGAACGGAGCTGCAGGAGATTCTGGTTCAAGTCAAATGAAAGAAACTCAGTTTAAATTATTTACTCCAAAAGTTCAGATGAATATAAATAAAATGATGCAATTAGTGTAATTAAAACAGAACAGCCACAATCATCCCTCCTGCTGCTAATGTATAATTACAGTGATGCTCTTTGATCTTGACACAATAAACAGTTCAGATACTTTTGAAGTATTTATTGGTCTCCATGTTGTGATATTTTATTCTTCTGCTGCTTGTAGTTAGTTGGATTATTAAACAATGTAATAAGTGATGCTGTTTTTATAAACTAAAGTCAGAGAGCCGACTCCTCTCAGCCAGCTGACAGTCAGTGAGCAGCTGCAGTAAAGTGTTTGTCCTCCAGATGGTGCCACTAGAGGAGTTTCTGCTGTTTAACAGAAATCATCCTGGATCAGAGAAATGTTAGAAAAATTATGTTTGTTATCATTCTTACATTTGTAATTTTACTAGTTTTGCTATTTAGAAGTTTGGTGTTCAAATTTGTTGAAACTGTGGAGACAATTAAATCTTCCTAAATCAAGCCTGTGTTTACAGAGGGTGACTTAGATCTTCCTGGGATAGTCCTGAGCTGTAAAACGTGTCTATGTGTTAATTGAGTATCTGTGTCTCCCCTCTGTCTGTTTGAATCCACATCCTAATCTGTCTGAATTTACATCCTACTGTGAAGGTAGGATGTGGGTTTCACCCCCCCCAGTCCTGTTCACACCTTATCTTCCTGCTAATAAAAGAGACAAACAAACTGAAGAGGGCAGAACATGGTGAGCAGCTTGGAGGAGCAGATCACTGTGTTTTCTCCTTCAGCAGAAGTTTGGTTAAACACTCATATACGTTGTCTGTGGTTCTCTTTTTTATTGTAGGTTCAAGAAAATACCTAACAAGAAACATTTTCACAAAACTTTTGTTTGACTTTTTAAAAGTTTAAGATCCACAGAAACATTTTTCATCCTTTGGACGAACATAAAGGAAGACGAAGACAAAGATGAAGATGAAGACGAAGACGAAGACGAAGACGAAGACGAAGATGATGAAGATGAAGACGAAGACGAAGACGAAGACGAAGACGAAGACGAAGATGAAGACGAAGATGAAGATGAAGACGAAGACGAAGACGAAGATGAAGATGAAGAGAAGACGCTTGGTAGCAAAATCACCTGGTACTAAATTGGTGAAGATCCTGGAGAGACTGAACAGAAAAGATGAACAATCCACCAGAACAAGCAATAAGACACACACACACCACACACACACACACACACACACACACACACACACACACACACACACCCCACACACACCACACACACACACACACACAACACACACACACACACACACACACACACACACACATACACCAGTCAAGCTATTGCCACATTAGACAGCTGAGGTTGATCTCATTAACTTGCCCTTCATTCAAAGACCTGATTACACACAGAGACACGATCGGGGGGTAAAACGGCTGAGGGGAAGTAATGGAGGGGTGACGGGGTAAAACGGGGCAAACGGCGCCAATAACCACAGAGGAGAACCGAGGCAGAGAAGACATTCAGCATAGAGACAACAGAAGAGTTTCCTCTAAGCCGATTTCCTCTGTCGGTCTGTGAACGGCTCTTTGTTTCCAGGATTCCTAATAAAGGAATTAACGTCACGTTAACGACTTCCGGCCTCTTCCTGCTCCGCTGATGGATCCATCCGCACTGGAGCGTCTCTCCTCCAGAACCTCGCCGCTCGGTTATTTGTGTGATGGTGGTTGCCAGGTAATTTATGGAGACATAAAGCCGTTAATACGTGGCGTAGCAAAACAGACGACAGTTTAACGGCACGGCGTAGATGAGCAAACGTCCCATCAATAACGGCGTGTAATGAAAGCGGTGGGAGCCGCTGGGAGCTTCACACCGAGCCGGAAGGATCCAGGAGGAAGAGCGAAGCTGCGCCAGGAGGAGCAGCGTCTCCATCGTTTGGGTCAGGAACCCGACCCAGCAGGCAGCAGTGAAACCCATCAACAGACACCAACACCTCTACTTACTGCGATTAAACACATTTTCACACTGATCTGAATAATGAAGATTTAAGCACCAGCTGGTCGGCTTGGTTCTGTTCTCAACAGGCTTTGTGGTCCTAATGGTTTTGTTTTGTACTGTGAAAGTGACCAATACGCTCACCACCAGATCACTGTTTAATAAAAACTGGTTCTTAACTCACCTAAAGAGGAACTCACTGTGTTTTAACATGCAGAAACGAAGAGCAGAAAATGAAATTCAGCTTCATGTGTGGAGCAAGAGAAATGTTCGTCCTGCTGAGGTTCAGGAGCATCAAGACTTCATGCAGAACAAACCATCAACGGTCTGGGTTATTATAACATGATGAGATAAACTTTACTGTCCTGCAGGGGGAGATTCATCGTGGCATGAAGTAGGTTTACATAAACTATACATAAAAACCAGATCTAAATATTATCTAGCTAACTGTGGATCACGTTCTCCAGAATGTGTGGAAATAACTGACTGATCACCAAGCAGCACAAACACAGCAAACCAAACGGACAGCGATGATTAGATTCACAAAGCGGCAGTGGGATGAATCAGAGCGGAGACCAACATCAGTGTCTGACCTCACAAAAGCTAAAGGTCCCCGTAAGCCAGACGGGAAGCTTAAGACATAAACTATGTTTGGTAACATCTCAGCTGAGCTTCACCACAGCTGGACAACAGTTTGGATCTGTCCTGAATCAGGTTTGGAATCCAAAACTGCACAGATTCATTCATGGCCTTCGCTCATTTTATCCTCTTTCACGAAGCAGAGCAGGAAGTTCTGACTCTGAAAGGCAGAAGAAATAATTTCTTCCTCCTCAGGGTGTTTTCTGCAAACACAATAAGCTCTGAATGCTGAGAGGATGGTGGATCCATCATCCTCTGAATCCACCATCATCTGGATCCACCACTGGATTCACCATCCACTGGATCCATCATCCTCTGGATCCATCATCCTCTGGATCCATCATCCTCTGGATCCACCATCCTCTGGATCCATCATCCTCTGGATCCATCATCCTCTGAATCCACCATCATCTGGATCCACCACTGGATTCACCATCCACTGGATCCATCATCCTCTGGATCCATCATCCTCTGAATCCACCATCATCTGGATCCACCACTGGATTCACCATCCACTGGATCCATCATCCTCTGGATCCATCATCCTCTGAATCCACCATCATCTGGATCCACCACTGGATCCACCATCCTCTGGATCCACCATCCTCTGGATCCATCATCCTCTGAATCCACCATCATCTGGATCCACCACTGGATTCACCATCCACTGGATCCATCATCCTCTGGATCCATCATCCTCTGAATCCACCATCATCTGGATCCACCACTGGATTCACCATCCACTGGATCCATCATCCTCTGGATCCATCATCCTCTGAAACCACCATCATCTGGATCCATCATCCACTGGATCCACCATCCTCTGGATCCACCATCCTCTGGATCCATCATCCTCTGAATCCACCATCATCTGGATCCACCACTGGATTCACCATCCACTGGATCCATCATCCTCTGGATCCATCATCCTCTGAAACCACCATCATCTGGATCCATCATCCACTGGATCCACCATCCTCTGGATCCACCATCATCTGGATCCATCATCCTCTGGATCCACCATCATCTGGATCCATCATCCTTTGGATCCACCATCCTCTGGATCCATCATCATCTGGATCCACCACTGGATCCATCATCCTCTGGATCCATCATCCTCTGAATCCACCATCATCTGGATCCATCATCCTCTGGATCCATCATCCTCTGGATCCACCATCATCTGGATCCATCATCCTCTGGATCCACCATCCTAATCCACTGAGGATCAAAGTTATTGGTTTAGTATTGAAGGTCTGAAGCTCCGAGTTTCCATCTGAGTCTGGAGTAAAACCTGAAACCTGGACTTTAGCTTTCATCACCTCATCACCACGGACCAGAACCGGACCAGAACCGGACCAGACCCGGGCCTGAACCGGGCCTGAACCGGGCCTGAACCGGACCAGAACCGGACCTGAATGTGCCACATCCTGACCCATTCTGTCTTGTCATGCTGCTTGTTTTTATCCAGTTACTTTTAGATAGTCATGGAAACAGACTCATATTTAAAACCCAGAAAATGAACTAGAACCAGCTGAGAATCTGGAAAAACTGCTTCCAGAGCAAAAACGTTTAGTTTTTATTTCTATTACTTTTACAAATTTATAACTTAGAAAGACCAGAGAAAACTTTATTTATATCTAGTTTACATACTTTAGATCAACATTGTTAGATCGTCTTTCTTCTTCTGCTCTTTCCTTCGGTTCATTTTCTTTGTATTTCTTTTGTTTCATGTAAAACACCGAATTGTCTTGTTGCTGAAAATCTATATGAATAAAATGATCTTACCATAAAATGTTTAACAGCTGTTTTCAACTGAACCATTTGAGCATGAAGATGTTCAGCCTTTAATTGTATTTAATTTGCATTTGTTTTACATTTTATTAACCAAACAATTTTAGGTTTATATGTTAACCTATTTATTTTCCATTCTCCTCAGTTCCTTGTATAAATATTACATTTCTTATTGTCTTTTGAAACCTTTTGTCTGTTTAACCTGCAACTGAAGTCTCATTAATTAAAAATACACAGCAGTGAAGCATATTATTATTTTGATTTATGAAGTTGTTAAATGAGCGCCGCAGCGTTAAGACACACGCAGCAACAGGAGCGTCAGAGTGAAGGAAAAGCTTTGTGCTGCTGCCAGCTGCAGCCTGAAAGAAACCAGCGCTGACGGGCGGATTAAAAACGTTTCACACCATGAAGACGCTGAATGGAAGAGCTCAGCTCCACCATTCAGAACCGAAACAAGCCTCATCAAAGGAGCTACTGGTTCTGAAACCAGATGGTGTCAGTTGACGGGTTCTTAGACTGAACCATGAAGGAAACGACTAAAAACCAACAAAGACACTGAGAGCAACTTCCTTCTTCACCGGATGGAAACAAGATGGAGGCGTCAGTTTGGAGGATTTCTCTTTAGGGTAAAGACCAGGAGCCATTTCTGCTGCTAGCGCTAGGCTAGCATGTTAGCTTTGGTTGGATTTACCCAGAATGCACTGCATAGTAGTCCACTTCCTGCTTCTGGAGCGGTCTTTGGTCCGCTTGGCGTTCACATTCAAACTGAACCAGAGTTCACTTCAACCTGAGGTTTGCAGACGGAGCAGAATTCAATGATACATTCACACAAGCGGACCGGACCTCTTGGGCAGATGGACCGGAGTCTGTTTAAAACGCGGACCGGACCTTCGGGGCAGATGGACCGGAGTCTGTTTAAAGCGGACCGGACCTTCGGGGCAGATGGACCGGAGTCTGTTTAAAGCGGACTGAGGGCTGATGTGAATGCAGTTCCATTTCCTGTCTGGATGACCAGCAGGACCTGGAAACGTCTCTGAATGTGAGAACGAAGGAGGTCGAGACTCCAGGAACGCTCCCAGTAAGGAGGACAACTGTAGTTCTCTTAATAAAACCACTCTCCATGTCCTCACACTAATCCTGAGGTCCTGACCTCCATGGAGCCGGAGTCGTCTCAGAAACTCTTTGAAGCAGTTAGAGCAGCCGTCTCGTTTGTTCCTGTTTGGTTGCAGCTTCCTGCCTGCAGAAACCCGCGTCGACCCAAAAGGACCTCAGACATGCCTGGAACTAGCAGGTGTTCTGCACAGAAACGTCCTCTGAACGACATCAGAGCGGATCTGAGAAATCCTGACGGTTTTCATCGTTTGTTACTTCTCTGCCTGGCAGAAAGAACCAATCTGAGGACTGGATCAGAACCGGGCGGGAAATGAAACTGATAAACGAACAATTAAAGATCCTCAACGTCACATGACCTGATCTGGTTCTCTGTGATACACGGCCAATCAGAACCTCCGAAACCTTCAGACTCAGCAACATCCCTTCATTAGGGGTCCATCCATCTGTTCATCCATCCATCTGTTCATCAATCCATCCACACCCATCATCCATCCATCTCCATCTGTTCACTCTATCCATCTGTTCATCTACTTATCTATTTCATCATCCATCTGCATTCATCCATCCAATCCAACCCCATCATCCATCCATCCATCTGTTCATCATCCATCTGTTCATTTATCTATCCATCCATCTGTTCATCCATCCATCCACCCATCATCCATCCATCCATCTGTTCATCATCCATCCGTTCATTCATCTATCCATCCATCTGTTCATTCATCCATCCATCCGTCATTCATCCATCCATCCATCCCTCTGATCATTCATCCATCTGTCATCTATCCATCTGTTCATTCATTCATCCATCTGTCATCTATCCATCAGCCATCCATCTGTCATCCGTTCATTTATCCACCCATTATCCATTCATCCATCATCCATCCATCCGTCATCCATCCTGGTTGTTAGCCCAACATTCCCACTCCAGCTGCAGCTTCTCCTGGTGATCAGAAACTGGAACCAGAACCAGATCCAGTATCAGCTCCCAGTTCCAGCCCTTTGGTTTCTCCTGTTCTTAGTCCAACTCTCTTTAAATGTTGACTGGTTTGTTGTCCTGGATCCAGTAAGAGACGAGGGAACCGGTTGGTTTGGACTAGAGCGATGGGCAGTGGGCGTTTTCAGGATCCAGTAAGAGACGATGGGACAGTGGGGCGTTTTCAGGATCCAGTAAGAGACGACGGGACAGTGGGGCGTTTTCAGGATCCAGATGAAGAGACCAAGACATGGGACACCCGGTGGGGGGGACGTTTTCAGGCCTCTGTGTGCATCAACATACATTTAGTTTCATTAAAAACTGAAGGACTTTCTTGGAAAACCAGCTGCAGCTCATGAACACTTTAATTTGCATCCTTTCAGAGGTTTTCCACTGACGGTGTGTTGATTTGTTGTGTTAGCCGTCTTTAATCTCTCAGCATCCTATTGATCACGCCCGGCGCTGACAGAGATCCCATCCTGGCTTCTCGCCCTCATACTGACAGCCGCAGCTCAATTGGTTTTAATACTTGGCTGCCCTTGTTTTTCCTCTCAGTCTGACAAACAAATTCATTTATTCTAATTTCTTTATGTCTCCATCTGCATCTGCTGCTCCAGCAGCAGCTCCGCCCTGTTAATGGGCCGAGTTTCACTAACATGCCATCAAATAATTAGCCACTTAATCAGAGCCAATTAATGTAATAATGCCTGGCTTGATTAACAAGATTACTGTAAGTGTTTCGAAACAACAGAACCGATATCCAATACAAGCAGGTGACATATATGATTAAATATCAGAGGATAAAGTGCTTCCTAGGCAGGAAAATACTGAAAACACTGCAATAAGCCAAATTATCACCTATTAGACACTAAACTAGAGCAGAATTCATGTTGCAACAGAAAACCAGAGTTCATATTTGGTGGAAATTAATATTTCAGGAGCTTATGATCTGCATGGTGACGATTTTGTTTGGGCATCTGGATGGCCATTCAGCATCTCGCTGTTCCTGGTCCTCCGGATGCTCCTGATTCTGCTGATTCTCCTGGTTCTCCTGGTCCTCCTGATGCTGCTGTGTTGGTTCTCTGATGCTCTGTCCTCCTGATGTGCGGTTCCTGGTCCTCCTGATGCTCTGTGTCCTGGTTCCTGATGTCCTGGTCCTCCTGATGCTGCTGGTTGTCCTGGTTCTCCTGATGCTCCTGGTCCTCCTGATGCTGCTGGTTGTCCTGGTCCTCCTGATGCTGCTGGTTGTCCTGGTTCTCCTGATGCTCCTGGTCCTCCTGATGCTGCTGGTTGTCCTGGTTCTCCTGATGCTCCTGATCCTTCCTGATTCTGCTGATTCTCCTGATGCTCCTGATTCTGCTGATCCTCCTGATTCTCCTGGTTCTCCTGGTCCTCCTGATTCTGGTTCTCCTGATTCTCAGCCTGTTCATATTTCACTGAGACGTTAAGAGCCTAGAGAGCGATTCAGTTCAATGCAAATAAAAAAATACTTCATTTATCCCAAAGGGAGGACGTGCCCTAGTACTCTGGTCCTGGAATGTTCTGCAGCTGGTAAATGGCCCACCTTGGAACTGAAGGGTCAGGTCAGAGGTCAAAGGTCAGCCTGATCTCTGGTCTCCAGCTGGAACAGCTGAAGCTATTGTAACTTCAGTTTTGCTTTTTGTGACACTGAATGTCGGCCATGTTTTCTGCTGCTGGGGAACCTTGGAAATGAGGACGACTTCGGCCATAATGGATTCCGCTTCCTTTGAGGTTTTAGACTCCGCCCCCTCCGTTTCTCAGCATCATCTTAAATCTGGGTCAGCTGCGATAACGACTTTATGATGTAGCCAAGAGCTGCAGTTGAGTTTCACAAACAGCATCGAGATGAAGGAGGACGAACAGGTTTAGACTGAAGCAGTTGTTGATTTCTGACATTATCATCTTTTAACTGGAACTTTAATGAAAAGCTGCAAGTTTTAATGAAATAGAAGGAAAACCAGATGAGGTCAATGACTCAGAAAACTGAACATTCAATTAATGATTCCTCCACGTGCAAATAAACTAAAATTTCTACATATTTCTATAATGAAAAACTCATAAAGATAAGATTATAAAATAAAATATTAAAAATTTAAATTGCAAAAAATGTATTTAGAGGGAGATAGCACTTTAGCTAAAGTGCTAAAGTGCTAAGCTTTAGCACTTTAGCTAAAGTGCTAAAGCTTAGCACTTTAGCTAAAGTGCTAAAGCTTAGCACTTTAGCACTTTAGCTAACTTTGGAGGTGCTAAACGCCTCCAAAGTTAGCTAAAGTGCTAAATGAAAAATTAGCTCAGCTATTAGCTTGTTAGCAGAAATGTGTCCACCACTGCAGAGAGGAAAGTCAAAGACAAAATAAAAAATAAAAGCCACAATGAGGAGAATCAATCCTTTAAAAGTTAAACTGAATGGCAGGTTTTCTGAAAACTGTGATGATTTTATGTTGTGTTTCTCACTAAAGCTGAGAACTGAAGAAAAACACAGGAAAGAAGAGAAACCAGAATGATAAAATATCAGATCTGTCAAACTGCCTTTATTATCTAATGCAAGCCAAACTCATAAAATGCATATTAATAATGAAAGTCCACAATGCAACACCTAACAGTAGTTGCAAAAATACCAACAGCCTGAAAACACTGGCTCTTCTGCCTTCGTGTGAAAAAGTTTGGTGACTAATGATAAGTTTGTGAAACATCATTAATTCTTTTACAAACTGCAGGAGGAGAAAACTCCATTCCTCCTTCCTGCCTCCGATCGATCGGCTTCCCTCACCTCCGTCTGCGAATCCAGGTAGGAATACAGAGAAATCCACCCACACGACCTCAACGAAACACAGATTTCAATCCCAAACCCTCAGAAGATCGAACTCAATCCGGACAAACGCAGAGCTGCAGAACAGACGACGAGCCAGGAGAAAATCCTGGAATCAGGAAACTCACTGTGCTGCTGCAAATGTTCTGCTTCACAGCGTCTGAGCCACACACACACACACACACACACACACACACACACACACACACACACACACACACACACACACACACACACACACACACACACACACTCACACACACACACACTCACACTCTGCTGTCAGTCAATCAGCTTCAGGCTGGATCAGGACTCAGAATGAACCAACAAATCTTAGAGAAAATAACTTGTTTTTGCTGCCGCCTTTCAAAGCGGCTTCAGAGCTGAAAGCTCCCTGGAACATAGGAGGTATTGATCAGACCAATCAGAGCAGACATGTTCACAAACAGGACAAAGCAGAAGCAGAGCAGTTATTTCAGCATCGTCACATCCAGACAGTGAAATACAAGGTGAGTCTCAGCGTCTTGAACAGTGAAATACTGATGAATGCTGGGCAGGTTGCTGCTCCGCCGAGCGTCCAGCATGCAGAGGCGAGTCAGTCAGTTGGGTAACATGGACATCATATCCAATATGGTTCATTTATAAAGCCACAGAAACACAGCAGATAGCCGGCTGTGTCCCATCGCCATGGAGCCTGGAAACGGCCTGGAAACGGCCTGGAAACAGCCTGGAAACGGCCTGGAAACAGCCTGGAAATGGCCTGGAAACAGCCTGGAAATGGGGCCTGGAAACAGCCTGGAAACGAGGCCTGGAAATGGGGCCTGGAAACAGCCTGGAAACGGCCTGGAAACAGCCTGGAAACAGCTGGAAATGGCCTGGAAACGAGGCCTGGAAACGGAGCCTGGAAACGGGGCCTGGAAACAGCCTGGAAACGGCCTGGAAACAGCCTGGAAATGGCCTGGAAACGAGGCCTGGAAACGGAGCCTGGAAACGGGGCCTGGAAACAGCCTGGAAACGGCTGGAAACGGCCTGGAAACAGCCTGGAAACATTCTGGAAACGGCCTGGAAACAGCCTGGAAACGGCCTGGAAACGAGGCCTGGAAACGGAGCCTGGAAACGGGGCCTGGAAAAAGCCTGGAAACGGCCTGGAAACAGCCTGGAAACAGCCTGGAAATGGCCTGGAAACGAGGCCTGGAAACGGAGCCTGGAAACGGGGCCTGGAAACAGCCTGGAAACGGCCTGGAAACATTCTGGAAACGGCCTGGAAACGGCCTGGAAACGAGGCCTGGAAACGGAGCCTGGAAACGGGGCCTGGAAACAGCCTGGAAACGGCCTGGAACGGCCTGGAAACAGCCTGGAAACAGCCTGGAAACGGCCTGGAAACAGCCTGGAAACAGCCTGGAAACGGCCTGGAAACGAGGCCTGGAAACGGCCTGGAAACGGCTACCAACCGACCCCAACCCTCTGCTGGTGCCTGGAAACGGCCTGGAAATGGCCTGGAAACAGCCTGGAAACGGCCTGGAAACGGCCTGGAAACAGCCTGGAAACGGCCTGGAAACGAGGCCTGGAAACGGAGCCTGGAAACGGCTACCAACCGACCCCAACCCTCTGCTGGTGCCTGGAAACGGCCTGGAAATGGCCTGGAAACAGCCTGGAAACGGCCTGGAAACGGCCTGGAAACAGCCTGGAAACGGCCTGGAAACGGCCTGGAAACGGCCTGGAAACAGCCTGGAAACGGCCTGGAAACGGCCTGGAAACGGCCTGGAAACGGCCTGGAAACGGCCTGGAAACGGCTACCAACCGACCCCAACCCTCTGCTGGTGGTTCCCAGAGGAGTTTCCATCCATCCAGGCTGAACAAAAAGTTATTTTATTAAATCAACATGTGTGACGTCATCAGAGAATCCCTCATTAATTTACTGTTTTTGTTTCGTTCCCTCATAATTAAAAACTCATTTTAACGACTGCAGCAGCAAATGTGTGACGATGGATCTGGATATTTTGAAAAAGATGAGGAAATGTGGAATGGACAATATTGTTTTGATTGTTTCATAAATTAAACATGCTGCAAATTACAGAGGGCCAAAGGTGCCACAATTAAAAAAACAGAAAAATATACCGTAAATTAAATAACTGTTCCAGAAACACATCAACAAGCTCAGCAGTTATATAACTGTGTTATTAAATACACAAACATTTCAGTAAGTTTATGTTTTCACGTCTAATAGCTTCACTGACATTTCGGTGAGATGGTATCATTTGATTGGCTGAGCTGCACAGCGGTTTAGCTGCCGACCAATCACCTTTCCTGTAGCAATGTTTGCCCTGCCCACTCACTTTGATCACCAAATCTGACATGTTAAATAAGGAAATAAATCACCGAGATGTTCAACATGTTTTCATCTGTTTAATCGTTTCCACATTTTATTAATGTTGTTATGAATCGTTAAAGACGAGAGATAAGATTTAATATGACGGGTCTTGAACGATGCTCTTCATCAAAGGTTTACACTGCCAGTGTGTCCCGCAGGTGGTTGATCCCACCCTGCGTGCAGAAAGCCGAGGAGCGCAGACCGTCCAGCGGACGCCTGATTCAACAAGAGGGTCGTGAAGGCCGGAGTTTGTTAGCGAGGCGTCGGTGCGGCGCCAACAACCAGACGGCCACATGATGGATCCTCGGCTCTGCTCCGTTTCTCTCCCCGCCACATGAGCCTCCAGCGTTATAAATGTCCAGATCGTTTTAACCTGGTCTGCCTCAGGACAGGAAGCAGCTAATCCACTTAACCAATGAAGCCATACTGAGCTGCTCATGGACGCTACAGCAGCTGAGTCCAGTCATAAGGTTTACGGAGCCGCCGGTGGCTGCAGCTGATGTCTGCAGGAGGCGCCGCCGACACCGGGCCGAACAGAACCAGGAGCTCCAGTCCTGCCACAGATCCCTAACCTGCTGTGATGAGTGTTTTACAGATCTAGTCTTCTACTGACTATTCTGACAGAAATGATCCGGTTCTGCAGGAAATAATGAAGCTTATTTTAAGAGTGTTATACAAAAGGAGCATTTAAGTAAACAAGTCATTTAATTCTTTTTCTAAATGATTTTTATTGATTAAAATGCTCCAACAGAACTTCAAGCCTCAGTTCTTAATCTGACTTGTCCAACTGAATCCTAATAACTACTATAAATACTATTAAACATGGAATATTCACAAAGTGTCTCATTAAGATAAAAACAGTGGAGTGAGCATCATTTAACTGGACCAGCCTGCAGATGAACAGAATCATTCTGCTGAACAAAAATACAACCTTGTGTTTGATAAAAAGCAAAATCAGCGCAGAAAGCTTTTAGAGCTGGAGTTCTGCACCTGCTGTATCGATCCGCAGCCTGAGAGGAGAAATCACACAATGGCTGCAGACATCAGCACCAGCTGCACCTGAAAACGGCAGAAACCGTCACATTTCATTCGGTTCGGCTGGATGAAACCTGAAGAGGTGATGCTGCAGGCGACTCCAGCATCAGGAGGACGAATCTGAATCTTGTTCTGCCTCCCAGAGACTCTCTGCCAGGAGGCGGCAGCTGCACCATCTGCCTCCACGGGCAGCGATTCAGAGTGGGAGACGCTAAGCGTGCAGCCGCTCCACGCTAGTCAGCCCTGTCCAGATCTCACCAGGCGGCTGATCAGGCCACAGCCAGTTATTGGGATTTTAAACCTTTTGTTTCACACAACACAATGCAACCTGTAAGCTCTCATAGCTGCTCTTTCATTTTACGCCTTCAGCCTAAATCTGTCCATATGCTGCAGAGATGCAGCAGCTTGTTTTTATTCAGCGATATAAAAGGAAACCTGAACTCTGGTCAGACCAGCTCAGACATCTCAAGACAAATTTGTTCTGACATGAACTCATCTTTTCATCCTGTGTTAGCTTTCAATTTTTTCCCATTGCTGGACCTTTGAAGACCTGAGAATCTGTGGTGAAACCTGAAAATGTCTATTTACAGATAATCTCTGTGTGAGCGGCTGCTGCTTTCAAGAGGAACAGGCAAACATGTCATTTCCTCCCTCACAGATACCAACCACTTTCCTTGGTCCATCACAGGAATGAGAGACAAAATGGGAAGAACTTGAACAAGCATCAACATTTCTGCAACAGTGTGTAAATAAAACTCATTTATTATTAAACCAAGACTTTAACTTGCTAGTTTATAATCATTAACTACACAGATTTTAACATGTTAAAACTATTAAGCAGTTAATCACAGTTTTACTCCTTCTACATACAAAAGTCTGGAGCTGGAACTTTTGTATTCACGGTTCTGGTAGGAACCATAAATCTGACGGAAAAGCAGTGGCAGCTGTTGTTGTGTTCAAGCTGTGCTGAAAGGAGTTAGCCTATCAGCGAAGCTATGCTAGGCTAAAACAGCATGCTAAACATATAGCAGCTAACACTAACGTCCACAGTCCACGTTTCAGGGAAACTCTGGAAACACAAACTTTGCTCCAATCTGATGAAGAACCAAGGAACAGATTAACAGTGATAAATATCTTTGTTGTTCAGCTCATGTAGTTATTTCAATAATTTAAGAACAAAAAGTGTTTTGAGTAGAAAATGTTGCTTATTTTGTTGACAGCTTCTTGTGATTAATTACCATCAACTCCCACCATTATTAATATTATAAAAATCAGAAGTGAGAGGATTTTGTCTTGCCTGGACGACGCTGAGTGTCTGTTAGCGTCTCAGTGTTTAGTGAAAGTGACTCAGTGGAAGAACTAAGGTGTGGCTGAGCAGAAATCTGGTTCGGCTGTAACCGACCCGGCTCGGCCCGGTGGGAGCAGAAATAGTGATGCATTCATGAACATCTGCAACCGCCAGCGCTGGAGAGGATCACAGCGATCAGGAATCATCATCCAGAGGATTAATATCGTCTCTTTTCCTTGGAGGCTGAATCGGCCGACGCTGCGAAGCCAAACATGAAAATGTGTTGCTGTCGGGCTTTTGTCCACACAGAGCAGAGGAAGAATGGCCAAAGAGTCAGAAGACGATAAGATGGATTATGTTAGATCAGCTCCCTCATGTTCTGCTCCTATGGAGACGCGAGGATTTGAAACATCTATTCAGGCGTTCACTCCTCCATTCACCCAGATTCATCCTCAAGCTTCTCGTCTCTTTGTTTTGCATTTTAATGCGATTCTCTTATATTGCAGATCATGTTTTCCTCCATGAACAGAAAAAAGGAACAATATGGGGGATTAAAACATCTGAAACATCAAAGATGAGGAAACGCTTGACGATGCTGACCGCCTGATTCTGCGCCGAGCGAAGCCACAAACAAGGTCACATGACCAGAAACGGCCCCACAGAGGGTTTCTGAAGGCCCGGTTTGAATCCTGTTGATCCCTTCAGTCGGTCCGTCTCGGTCTCTGAGTGGCTACCTGAGCAGATAGCCCAACTAACCAGCTAGCATTAGCTCCTGATCCTTCACCCAGGAAAACCTACTTAGAAACATCAGTTTGAAAACTGTTAGTTTTCTGTTCGTCAGTAATTAACATTCTGTGAGCAAACAGGTTTTTAGTTCATGTTGTGGAAAAACTGCAGATGATTCAAAGAAAAACTGATTTTATTCAGCAAGAAAAAAGACTGGAAGAGACAGAACAAATCAAACTGAAGGACGACGGAGTTTGGATCGATGCTCAGGATCCTTAGACAAACAGCACCAGATCAATATGGGACCAGTATGAGATCAATATGGGACTAATATGATACCAGTATGGGACCAGTACGGTACGTTGAGTCTCACTGATCTTCTTATAATTGAGTTCAGATAATAAACTTAATTCAGGTTTTATTGATTTCTAGAATTTAAATAAATGAATTAAAATTAAATTTGTTCCATCAGCTTCTCTGAATAATTCCTTCTGTTTACTGGACATTTATATTCCATCAGGACCCTAAACGACCAAACAGGACCCAGTTTGAAGCGTTTGGGAATAAAAAGTTGTGTCAAATAAATAACATGCATAGATTGAAATGACATTCAGTGAATATTTGAAGTTTAACGTGTTTAGTTAGGATTTAATGTCCGAGTTGAAGCTGAAATGTGTTGAGTTTTATCCAATAAAAGGTCTCAAAGGTTCTGCAGAGCCTGACATGTTTTTAGTTTGACCAATGGGCTGAATGATCGATAACTGATCGGTTCCTGATTGACGGTTAGCTGCAGCGCTACGTCATCCAGATCAGAGCCTTAAGTATTTCACTTCCTCTTCAGGAACGTTCCTACAACAACATGTAAAACCTGAGGTGACGCGTGTGAAAACATTCAATTAAGCAAAGGTGAACAATCTGAATCTGACAGCAGCACCACGCCAGTTTACGGCGCCATGAATTATTCACGCCTCTTTTTAGCAGCAGGTCAGTTCATGTCTGTCGGCCATGTTGACTCCTGTGACGGCGGAGAGAGAGAGAGAGAGACTCTACATTCTGACGAGGCAGAAACATCAGCCGCCATCCTGCAGGTTCACTGAGACAGAAGACAGCGATGGCTGCTGGTTAACAATGAAACCAGACATTAGCCTCAGTTTCCTGACTGTAAATCTGCGGCCTGACCTCATCCTGCTGTACTCCTCGTCCTGACCTCGTCCTGACCTCCGTCCTGACCTCGTCCTGACCTCTCCTGACCTCGTCCTGACCTCTCCTGACCTCGTCCTGACCTCGTCCTGACCTCGTCCTGACCTCTGACCTCTCTGACCTCATCCTGACCTCGTCCTGACCTCATCCTGACCTCATCCTGGACCTCATCCTGACCTCATCCTGACCTCACATCTCTGACCTCGTCCTGACCTCATCCTGACCTCGTCCTGACCTCATCCTGACCTCCTCCTGACCTCCTCCTGACCTCGTCCCGCGCTGCGTCCCGCGTGCCGCCGCCGTCGCTAATGGCTGTTCCTGAATCCCAGAGTGCCAGTCGCTGGCGGAGCTGCCGGCTGTTCGTCACGTCGAAGCGCTGATGAAATATGAGCCGCTTTCCTTCAGCCTTAATGCATTTAAATGGAGCTGCGAGTCCAGCAGGACCGGCCCAATTTCAGAACCAGCCGTTCAGGCCCAATCTCATGTGCTGCTGCGGTGGACGGAGCAAATACAGCAGATGAGACTGAAAATCCATCAGGCACACACACACACACACACACACACACACTTAATTAATTTATCAGCTCTGGAATAAAACATGTGTGACTGTTTGACCTGAAGAACATTTATCAGCTCAGTGGGACTTTCAGGTCAGGAAGTCCAGTAATAATCAGAGTGATTCAAAATGGCCGCCACACTGATCCAGTCTGACACTTTAATATGATCAATGTCAATAAGACTAAATTTGAGTGGTTTAAAAGTGCAGAAAATAACACTACAAGCGTAGCTTACCGTAGCCTAGCCTAGCTTAGCCTAGCCTAGCGGCCGATGATGTATGGTCCCGAGTCTCTGCAGGACATCTGACTCACAGTTAGCTCAGTTAAAATCATCAGCTAAATGTACAGAACTCTATTATTTTTTTCTAAGCATTAATCTGACCCGACGGCTTCAGCGCTGAAGAAACGTGCAGACGACCGCACTGCGCTACCTCAGGAGTCTTAGCTAACGCTTCGATACGCTTATTCATTCACTCACAATCATCAATTTATTCACTTTGACTGTCAGACTTTACACCGACTGACCCAGACTGACTCAAACTGACTCAAATTGACAGACTGACTCAGACTGACTCAAACTGACTCAGACTGACTCAATGACTAGACTCTGACTGACTCAAACTGACTCAAATTGACAGACTGACCTCAGACTGACTCAAACTGACCCAGACTGACTCAAACTGACCAGACTGACTCAGACTGACCCAGACTGACTCAAATTGACAGACTGACTCAAACTGACCTCAAATTGACAGACTGACTCAAACTGACTCAAACTGACTCAAACTGACTCAAATTGACAGACTGACTCAAACTGACTCAAATTGACAGACTGACTCAAACTGACTCAAATGACAGACTGACTCAAATGACTCAGACTGACTCAAACTGACTCAAATTGACAGACTGACTCAAACTGACTCAAATTGACAGACTGACTCAAACTGACTCAGACTGACTCAAAACTGACTCAAATTGACAGACTGACTCAGACTGACTCAAGACTGACTCAAATTGACCCAGACTGACTCAGACTGACTCAAATTGACAGACTGACTCAAACTGACTCAGACTGACTCAACTGACCAGACTGACCTCAAATTGACAGACTGACTCAAACTGATCAATTTACAGACTGACTCAGACTGACTCAGACTGACTCAAATTGACCAGACTGACTCGACTGACTCAAATTGACAGACTGACTCAAACTGACTCAGACGACTCAGACTGACCAGACTGACTCAAATTGACCAGACTGACTCAGACTGACTCAAATTGACAGACTGACTCAAACTGACTCAGACTGACTCAAACTGACTCAAATTGACAGACTGACTCAGACTGACTCAAATTGACAGACTGACTCAAACTGACTCTGATACTGACTCAAACTGACTCAAATTGAAACTGACTAACTGACCAGACTGACTAGACGACTCAGACTGACTCAAATTGACAGACTGACTCAAACTGACCCAGACTGACTCAATGACAGACTGACTCAGACTGACTCAAATTGACAGACTGACTCAAACTGACTCAGACTGACTCAAACTGACCAGACTGACTCAGACTGACTCAAATTGACAGACTGACTCAAACTGACCCAGACTGACTCAATGACCAGACTGACTCAGACTGACTCAAATGACAGACTGACTCAAACTGACTCAGACTGACTCAAGACTGACTCAAACTGACCAGACTGACCCAGACTGACTCAAACTTGACAGACTGACTCAAGACTGACCCAGACTGACTCAGACTGACCCAGACTGACTCAACTGACCAGACTGACCAGAACTGACTCAGACTGACTCAGACTGACCCAGACTGACTCAGACTGACCAGACTGACCAGACTGACCCAAACTGACCAGACTGACCAGACTGACCCAACTGACTCAGACTGACCCAGATCGTACACAGACTGACCCAGACTGACCCAGACTACACAGACTGACCCAGACTGACTCAGACTGACCCAGACTGACCCAGTCTTACACAGACTGACCCAGACGTCAGACTGACCCAGACTGACCAGATCGACCAGACTGACCCAGTCTACAGACTGACCCAGTCTTTACACAGACTGACCCAGTCTTTACACAGACTGACCAACTGATCAGACGACCAGACTGACCAGATGACCAGACTGACCAGATTACACAGACTACAAAGAGATAGAACAACTGACTTCTCTTTACACAAATGAGCGCAGTCTTAACGACTGACTCAATTGCCGACATCTCAGACTGACAGTTCGTACAGAACGAATCAGACTGACAGAATGTCCGAGACTTTACACTAAAATCACAAAGAAAAAACTGAACTTTCGCTTTAAACACAAATAACATATAATCACACATTTCCTAGAAGAGCAAATCAAATCGTAGCAGAGCATTCATTAAATGACATAAACAAACTTACGTTTCTGCATTTATGTTCAAACAGATAAAACAGTAGACAATGTCCTGGACCCAAGAGAAGTTTGAACTTCATTTCATAATGGTTGGACAGTGACATGACTGAACAAAATGTTCTACTTGTTTCCAGGATTATGCATGCCAACTGAACTGGAATCAATCACCAATCAGCTCAGACCAGAAACGTTTCAAACAAAACCTTGGAGTTTGACTGAGTGAAGACATTCCAACATAAATATTTCAGCCAATCTGTTCCCACCTGATAACAAATGACAGACTGGGCCCAACTCCCAACGGCGCCGTGGTGCCGCATCGCCGTGGCGTCGCGTGACTGATGGCGGCTGCACACTGGAAACAGCTGCTTTCACAGGGAGAGCACAAATATTTGAGAAGCTGTCCAAGTCCTGCCAGCACCTGCCTTCCTGAGTGAGGCGTCCACAATGGACACAAAGAGGACAACGGCAAGACATCAAGAGTCCTGCTGGGCTTCCTGTCAGCAAGGCCAACCAGAGCTCAGTTTGGCTCCGTTTAGCGACGTTCGCTCAGCTGACCTCGCGCTCTAAGAATGTCATTTCTCTTGTAGCGTCGTGTCTGAAGGCAGAGGTTGGAAATGATTGAACTGAGTCACTTCACATATTTCAATTAAAATGTCTCCAGTAGAAACGTCCGTCCAACTCAGGGAGGGAATTGCTTCATTTTCTTCCTCAGGCAGCAGCAGCTGCCTGTCGTCCTGCACCAGGAGGAAAACGACATTTCTGATGGGAAATGAAAAAGAGGAACGTGGAAAACGTGCCGTTTCCACGTTTATTGAACTGTTTTCCACAAGAAGTCATCTGGAAGGATGAAATTAGGACACGTATGAACATATATGCCCAACAAACAGGTCGTGTTCCTGATGTCCCTCTGGTTGTACAGAGCCGAATACCTGAACATTCAGAGCTTCATCAGTGCAAACAGAGCGTCTGCATCAAAGGAGGATGTTTATGGATCCATGCAGGAACATTTGGACAATCTGTGGTGAATTTGTGTTTCCTTCAACATGCCTGGCTCAGCTTGTCATCTATTTCTGTGAGCTACAAGAACCCAATTTATCTTAAGCTGTGCACCTTCCGTGAAACGCCGTGAAACGTGAGGCAGAACCAAAACACGGGAAGGAGTGAAGAGTCAAACACGTTGTGGTTTCAGGGAGGAATACCTCAGCTTTCCTGTACTTAATGTCTGAGTTTGATCCCTCCAGATAGAGGAACGGGGAGCAAACATGGAGCAAACATGGAGCCTCCTGGCTGCAGCAGCAGAGAAAGATCTGAGCCGTAAAGCACAAACAGCCGTGCAGCAGAAGGCGCATGCAGCTGCCGGTTAGTCGACTGACCTGAAGGTAGGAAGTGATGCTGCAGCCAACATGTTGGTGCTGCAGCGGCTGCAGCCTGAGCTGAACACGTTCAGGACGGCAGCCAGAACTCACCACTGGCCTTTAACAACAGATGTGGTTATAAAGTGGAAATAAGTAAATGACATTTAATAAGAGATGAAAATGATTCACAAACTGAAGATGTTTAGTTTGGCTGCTAACATATTTATAATGGATTTGCATGTTTTCAGGTTGGCTTTAGATTTAATATATTAAACTTTGTTGTAATTCATGAACTTTCATAATAGTTTGAATTATTTCAGTTCTAATATTAATGTTTGAACATCTAAGGATTTTTAAATCAAATGTTCTCCTGTTGGGTTTTTTAGTGTTTCTGTCCACAGATTTCATTATGTGTGAATCATTGATTATTGGTTATGAGAAGAAAACTGATTGGTTGGTTTAACCTGGGAGCAGCTGGTTCACTTCTGTATAATTAAAACTGATTCCTGCATAAATGGAAATGTCATTTAAAAACATTTCAGCCTTCATGGTGATTCTCTTCTTCTGTGGTGTTTGTCTCCTCCAACATGCCCTCATCTCTCCTCCTTCTTTGGCTTTACTTACTTCTTGAATGTTCCTTAAATCAGCTCCATTTATATTTCATTCACCCAGAGATGCTGCAGCCAAAACACCATGAAAACATTGTTAAAGCAAGAAACTCAAAGAGACTTCAGGAAACGAACCAAGGAGAGAAAATCGGCTGAAGGACAGAAAGTCCATCTGTCCGTCTCCACGACGCTCTGAGCAAATGTTTGACCAGCAGACACTCAGCGGTTATAGTTATGATGTTTTACACTTTAATAAATTTCATTTTACAAATGTGAGTCATGCCGTGATTTATTCATTTATTTTTGAATGTGTATAATAATTAATGTAGTGTTGTGTTTTCTACTGATCCAGAGCCACAGCTACAGTTTCAGCAGACAGTGACTTGTCTTCCCATAACCAAAATGTCCTAGTTAAAGCTACGAAAACGATCGAAATGACACTGACATGAGGGCAAAACGCTCCAGAGGGTTTAGATGATCAGGAGAAACTTTTCCGGCAGCGTGACGAAGAATCGGGAGATAAAAGAGGAGAGAACTTATAATGTCACAGTTATGAGAAAAACCTGAGATGTTCTGTGATGTTGAGTCATCGGAAGTTATAAAAATGGAAGATCATGGAAAACGATCCGTTTTTAAAACATATTTAAAACTTCTCCACGTCAGAGAACATCCACGTTTTTCTTACAAAAATGAAATTAATCTGTATATTTCTGAGGTTTTGGTTGGAATCGTCCATGGCAACGTCCCCAAAGTCCCACCAGAGAAACGATGACTCCACAGTTTGAGCCTCTCTGTGGAGGAAGCGGTGCAGCTGTGGACCGAAGCTGACCGACCCGTTCCTCTAAACTTTCCTCAGAGAGTCGGCCTCCGCTTCCTTAAACAGGGGAAATTGAATTAGGACGTTTCAGCAGCCGGCAAGTGTGAAATTGAGTTGAGAGCCGCGAGGTCAGGAGCGGGACTCAGCGGGACTCAGCGGCCCGGAGGGCAGCGAGGATGGAGGATCGGGCTTGGTTCACCAGCAGAACCCCAACCAGCACCAGAGCGGCTGCGCATGCATGCATGCACAGGAGCAATGACAAGTCTGCAAGCTGTTTGTCTTTGCACAGTGGGATTATATCACCACAGGACAGTAAAGTCAGTGGAGTGAAATCCAAACTATCTGGAGAGAATTTCCCAGCAGAAGCTTTAATCTGCTTCCTGCTGCAGCACAAACACAAACATGCAGAGAAACGACAACATGCTGTGTTTTCCACCACAAACAAGCAGCGCATTCATCTGTCAGTCAGCGGCTTTTCCTCCGTTCAGCCTGTCTGTTTCACTCAGAGCCAACTACAAACACAGAACCCTGCAGGGAGGAGGAGGAACAACCTGCAGCTCACCAACAGAACCAAACCCAGAGGATCACATGCTGATCATTAGGCCAACAAACTGATCTGCCACTGGAAACGTTTCACCTCCATAGAAACCAAACAGGAAACATTCAGTATCACTCAGAAAGATGTTTACGAAGACTTCTGTCCCGATTTTCAGACAAACCTAACAAAAATCAAGATCCTCTAAAGACATCTGAGGTTCAGAGAGATCTGGGCCAATCAGAACATCAGAGATCTGGACCAATCAGAACATCAGAGATCTGGGCCAATCAGAACATCAGAGATCTGGACCAATCAGAAGAACGTTGGACGATAAAAACTAAAATCAAGGTGTTAGCTCATTTGATGGTCATTTGATGTTTCCTGAGGTCCAATCAGAACGCAGCCTGTTGAACTTCAGCCAATCAGAGAGCGAGGTGACGGAAACATGGAGGGAAAACTAAAACAGAAGATAAAAAACAGTTTGGTTTGTTTTTTGTCTCCGTTGCTTCTTCTTCGTCGGCCATCTTTATTTACTCTGAACTCATGTTTGGTCTCCAGAGTTTTGAGAGATTTTCTGTCTGAAATCTGTCGATGTGAGGAATTGTGACCAAACCTGTTACAGCTCAGATGATTCGTCGTTTTCCGTGTCGAGTCTCGGGTTTTAAAAACCAGCCAACAGTTTGTGGACCAGTCCTAACCGGGCTTCATCCTTAAATCACAACATTCACTCATCTGTCTCCTTCCTCATGCTCTCTGTTCTCCTCTCCAGCCATTTTCTTGCTTTTCAAACTTTTCCGTTTCATTCCAGCAGACCCGGTTGATCCCGTCTGAGTCCATCTCTACTTCCATCTCTGCAGTTTCTGTTCTTGATGGCGAGTCTTTTCCTCATCACGTTTCTAGCCACCTCAGAAAACGCGTCACTCACTGCTCAACCTTTCTCACCTCGTCGTTGTGAAGCTCAACTCTATCAGTCCTGCCTGCAGCAGGTCCAGCCACTTCCACCTGAGCCTTAATCCGCCTTCTGCTCGGACCGCCGAGGTTTCCTCAGAACCAACGGAAAGCAGAGACACCAACGGGACTTTTCCTGTGACCTGATGGAAAACATTCAGCTCCTCTGAGACACTGTGAGCTGAACTGGGCTGATCAATCTGCCGGGGGTTTGCAGTTAAAATCACATTTTTTCTGGAGTTTTTTCGGAATATTTAGGGTCAAAGTCCAGTTCTTGTGAGCCACAGACGGTTGGCTCAACTGGAACCAGTAGAAGCCGTGATGGCTACTGGTGGGAACAACTGGGAAAAGCTCCAGTCACTTCTGGAGAGTCAGTACCGTCACACCAAGTCAGGATGAGGCAGTAAGAAACACTGCCACCTACAGACAGGAGTTAGCAGCACACAAACCTCCAATTTGCTATAAACTAAATTATGGATTAGCACAAAAATGCAGATTTATTGACTTTGCATGAATTTCCATGACAGCGAAATCACAAAAACTGGAGGAAGAAGGACTGATGAGCCGCGGTTAATCTTCCATCTTCATAATTTAAACCAGAACTCAACATTAACTGAGCTGGAGGAACGGAAAGTTACTGAAGATATCCGAAAACAACGACCAGGTCTGAATACTTAAGGTCTCATGAAGGTTCAGGGGACAGGGGGCCATCTTTAACATCTATAACGGATTCAGTTTAAGCAGCAACACCAAGCTGCTAACTGGAGGGAAAATGGTAAATGTTCCTCTGAACACGTCACTTCCTGTCAGAACCGCCTCTGAACACGTCACTTCCTGTCAGGACGCCGTGAAAAGGGGTCAGACCAGAGGAGAACTACGACCTGAATGTTTTATCCTCAGGTCTGATTGAAATCCTTTAATCTGAACAGCAGCTGCTCTTCCTCTTGTTAAAATCTTTTCATCATCTCCGTGTTTCGCCGTTTGATTCTGGGTTTGGTTGCAGTAAGCGGGTGATTTCAGTAGAAGGTGCCTCCTTACGTACCTTAAATATTCTCTCTCATGTCTTCACTCTCATTTTGCTCTTCTTTGCCTTTTTAATCTCAGCTCCTGTCATGTGACGTTCTGCCATCTTCCTGCCTCTCGCTTCAGATTCACACATTAACATCCTGCTGGCCCGTCTCTCCTTCATGTGTTTAATCATCTCATTTCTCTGCAGCTCTCAGCTGCCGTTTCAGCTTCACGCGACCTTTTCAGAGTTGAAGGCAGAAAAATTAACTCCACAAAACGACGGAGACAAACGATGTGACTGAAACTTTCTGATCCATTAACATCCAGCTCCTGGACGTAGCGCTGAGGGCGGCCATCTTTACGTCTGTGGGATCTCCACATGTTGGAAGTGAAGTCCACTGGGACACACACACACACACACACACACACACACACACACACAGAGAGACACACACACACACACAGAGAGACACACAGAGACACACACACACACACACACACACACACTGCGACTCCAAGTGTTTTTTCAGATATTGATGAAGGATTTTATAGGCCAGATCGTTTGATAAGTTACAACATAATTACAGAAATAAGCTTGTTGAGAAACTGGTGACCTGTTGATCAGGAATCGGCTAGTAAGCCTGTTCTGTGATCGACTGGTAGCGCCTCCACGCTCCACTAGGGGGCCGTTCATCACTGGTCATCTGAGAGAAATAAAACAACCCACATATTTTCATCTTTAGTGACACAAACTGTAAAATGTGGCTAAAAACTCAAATGTTTTGGTTGCTGCTGGTATTAAATGAGATTTTTACAAAATAAAACTAAAGTAATCTGATTACTGCATTGGAAATCTTAACGCATTAAATTACTCGTTACTGATAAAAGGTCAGATTGGAGCGATTGGAGTGTAGCTTAGCTAATCCGATTCTCTGAGCCGAACCGTCAAACAGGACGTGAGCTAACGTTAGCCTAGCATCCCAGCACAGATCCTCTGAACGGTGAGATGTGAGTTTACTGAAGACTTTTGCAGCTGCTTTAGTCATTTGTTTAGAAATAAGTTAAATGGAAAATGTCTCTTAGGTTAACTTGTTGTTGAAATAACATTAAAACCTTTATGGAGAATAAAAATACTCTAGAGGACAAAATGTGAGAAAGTAAAACGTCCTGGACTGCTTTCGACCAAATATTGATGCAAAAAGTGAAATTCTGGTTGCATGTGTTAATTTGTCAAAAATATTTATTTCTTTAGTTTTATAAAATTTGTGCAGCTGTTTTATTGCAGAAGTTTTTCAAAATACAAGCGTTTCATATCGGTAAAGAAAAAATACTTTATTGTTCTGCAAACCTACCAAAATGCTAAACATGAACCTTATTATTAGACATTAAGACTTTTGCTTTTTAAAACAGATATAAAAAAATGTAGAAAACAAAAAAATGACTTTTAAAATGAAATCAAACTGGGGAAAAAAACTAAATTATGAGATCTTTGGTTTCTGCAGCTCTGAATGCAGGATTTTATTATTTGTCTTGTTGAAATTTCAACTCACTTTATCTGCTCTAGTAAAGAAAGGCGTCAGGCTGATCATTTAATTTCATAAAATGCTTTTTTAGTCGGGAGAAAATATGTCAAAAACACATTTAATGTCATTTTTAGCCAGTTGATGGAAACTCTGAGCCGTATTGTTCGTGAAGGACAAACCAGATTACTGAAACTCTTAGACGTGTTTTCACAGAACGACCTGAATAAAAAACATTTCCTTCAAACGTTCTGTCGTGTTTAGTTGGCAACATGCTGAAGTGTTTTGCTGCAGAGTTTTTTAGTGTGAAGCTCAGGAGGAACGTTCTGCGGTTTTCAGAATCATGTTTTAACCGTCTGTCCAATCAGGTGAACGGACAGTTTAAAAACCACAGAAGAAGAAATGACATTTTGGGACAGCGCTGCGTCTCCAGTGGATCAGAAGCTTCAGACTGAAACGCAGCAGCTTGTTGTGAAACTCTGAATCTGTTTGTGGCGCTGCTGTGAAGAAAAGCGCTTTGTTTTCCTAGCAGCACCGGCGGCGGTTATCAGACAGAACCTCCAGGAGCAAAGAGGACAACATGGAGACCTGATCTGGACCCCACAGCTTTACTCTCACCTTCACAGGAGGCAATAAGAAATCAGCTCTGAAATCCCATCCAAACCAAACTGTGACTTCATCACACCGAGCAACAATCACATCAAGCAGGAATCACTGAGACGCCAACAACTAAACAAACTAGTTAGTTGGTCTGTTGGAAATCAGCCTGGGATGCTGCTGTGGAACTGATGGGTTTACTGGGTTTACTGGGTTTACTGGGTTTAACGGTCCTTTGGTAACCACGGCAACAGCAGAGTCTGCATCCTCCGTCCAAAGCTGTGGACTCTGAGGCTCCGTTTGTTCCTGAACAGCTTTCAATGGTCTCTGCAATTCTACTGGTCTCTGCTGGTTCTATGTTCTTGGTTCGTTCTGCTGGTCTCTGGTTTCTGGTCTCTGCTGGTTCTACTGGTTCTGCTGGTCTCTGCTGGTTCTACTGGTTCTGCTGGTCTCTGCTGGTTCTACTGGTTCTGCTGGTCTACTGGTCTGCTGGTTCTACTGGTCTCTGCTGGTTCTACTGGTTCTGCTGGTTCTACTGGTCTCTGCTGGTTCTACTGGTTCTCTGTCTGTCTCTGCTGGTTCTATGTTCTGCTGGTCTCTGCTGGTTCTACTGGTCTCTGTGGTTGCTGGTCTCTGTTTCTGGTTCTGCTGGTTCTCTGCTGTGGTTCTACTGGTCTCTGCTGGTTCTGCTGGTCCTCTGCTGGTTCTACTGGTCTCTGCTGGTTCTAACTGGTCTCTGCTGGTTCTACTTGGTCTCTGCTGGTTCTACTGGTTACGTTGCTGGTTCTGCTGGTCTCTGCTGGTGCTTCTACTGTCTCTGTCTGGTTTCTACTAAAGATTATGTGGTGTTTGCTTTTCTCTCTCCTATCTGGTCTGAAGTTTCTGAAAAGTCTGGAGATATTTGAGAACTTTGGGCGTAATAAGTCAAAACGCTCCGTTTCCACGGTTCCTGCCTTCATCATGTCGGCTGCAGATGAAGGTAAAGATACGAGTCAATCAAAAGCAGAACTGGTGGAAATGAGGGAATAACGACGTGGAAGCAGCTCTGAATCTCTTCATCACTGGAGTCGTTCTGCTGCGCCGACCCAACGACTCAGAGAGGACAGAACCGAGCAAAACCCTGATGTAACGATAAAACCCTTCAGAGAACCGGCAGCCACATGATGGAGCACAATGTTCGGACAACAAGGACAAGACGGGCCCCATGCAGGAGGTTGACTCCAGAGACGGGCCCCATGCAGGAGGTTGACTCCAGAGACGGGCCCCATGCAGGAGGTTGTGACTCCAGAGACGGGCCCCATGCAGGAGGTTGTGACTTCAGACCGGAGACACGGGCCCCATGCAGGAGTTGTGACTCCAGAGACGGGCCCCATGCAGGAGGTTGTGACTCCAGAGACGGGCCCCATGCAGGAGGTTGTGACTCCAGACGACGGGGCCCCATGCAGGAGGTTGTGACTCCAGAGACGGGCCCCATGCAGGAGGTTGTGACTTCAGAGACGGGCCCCATGCAGGAGATTGTGACTCCAGAGACGGGCCCCATGCAGGAGGTTGTGACTTCAGAGACGGGCCCCATGCAGGAGGTTGACTCCAGAGACGGGCCCCATGCAGGAGGTTGTGACTTCAGAGACGGGCCCCATGCAGGAGGTTGACTCCAGAGACGGGCCCCATGCAGGAGGTTAACTCCAGAGACGGGCCCCATGCAGGAGGTTGACTCCAGAGACGGGCCCCATGCAGGAGGTTGCGACTTCAGAGACGGGCCCCATGCAGGAGATTGTGACTCCAAAGACGGGCCCCATGCAGGAGGTTGACTCCAGAGACGGGCCCCATGCAGGAGGTTGTGACTCCAGAGACGGGCCCCATGCAGGAGGTTGTGACTTCAGAGACGGGCCCCATGCAGGAGGTTGACTCCAGAGATGGGCCCCATGCAGGAGGTTGTGACTTCAGAGACGGGCCCCATGCAGGAGGTTGACTCCAGAGACGGGCCCCATGCAGGAGTTGACTCCAGAGACGGGCCCCATGCAGGAGGTTGCGACTTCAGAGACGGGCCCCATGCAGGAGATTGTGACTCCAAAGACGGGCCCCATGCAGGAGGTTGACTCCAGAGACGGGCCCCATGCAGGAGGTTGTGACTTCAGAGACGGGCCCCATGCAGGAGGTTGACTCCAGAGACGGGCCCCATGCAGGAGGTTGTGACTTCAGAGACGGGCCCCATGCAGGAGGTTGACTCCAGAGACGGGCCCCATGCAGGAGGTTGACTCCAGAGACGGGCCCCATGCAGGAGGTTAACTCCAGAGACGGGCCCCATGCAGGAGGTTGACTCCAGAGACGGGCCCCATGCAGGAGGTTGCGACTTCAGAGACGGGCCCCATGCAGGAGATTGTGACTCCAAAGACGGGCCCCATGCAGGAGGTTGACTCCAGAGACGGGCCCCATGCAGGAGGTTGTGACTTCAGAGACGGGCCCCATGCAGGAGGTTGACTCCAGAGACGGGCCCCATGCAGGAGGTTGTGACTTCAGAGACGGGCCCCATGCAGGAGGTTGACTCCAGAGACGGGCCCCATGCAGAGGTTAAGAAGAGAGTTGTGACTCCAGAGACGGGCCCCATGCAGGAGGTTGTGACTCCAGAGACGGGCCCCATGCAGGAGGTTGTGACTCCAGAGACGGGCCCCATGCAGGAGGTTGTGACTCAGAGACGGGCCCCATGCAGGAGGTTGTGACTCCAGAGACGGGCCCCATGCAGGAGGTTGTGACTCCAGAGACGGGCCCCATGCAGGAGGTTGTGACTCCAGAGACGGGCCCCATGCAGGAGGTTGTGACTCCAAAGACGGGCCCCATGCAGGAGGTTGTGACTCCAGAGACGGGCCCCGTGCAGGAGGTTGTGACTCCAGAGACGGGCCCCATGCAGGAGGTTGTGACTCCAAAGACGGGCCCCGTGCAGGAGGTTGTGACTCCAGAGACGGGCCCCATGCAGGAGGTTGTGACTCCAGAGACGGGCCCCATGCAGGAGGTTGTGACTCCAGAGACGGGCCCCATGCAGGAGGTTGTGACTTCAGAGACGGGCCCCATGCAGGAGGTTGTGACTCAGAGAGGGGCCCCATGCAGGAGGTTGTGACTTCAGAGACGGGCCCCATGCAGGAGGTTGTGACTTCAGAGACGGGCCCCATGCAGGAGGTGTGACTTCAGAGACGGCCCATGCAGGAGTTGTGACTCCAGAGACGGGCCCCATGCAGGAGGTTGTGACTCCAGAGACGTGCCCCATGCGGCCGCCGAGGACGTGTAAGACCTCCTCTGGCTCTGATTGGTTGTGACAAAGCGGCGTGTTTCTGCAGATGGCAGTAGGACCACAGAGAAACAGCATAGATCCTGAACTACGAGCGTTTGAAGGATGAGGTCAGAATCGGTACATAGAGATGAAAATGAGAAAGAAAACAGACAGAGAGAAACAAAGTCGTTCTGACGATTTTGTTTCACCGATCAATAACTTTGCATGGTAGGTCACTGTGTTGGTTTATTGAGATACATATTTGCTCCGCATTTCAATAAAGTTATATGTTTCTGTGTGAATGCGTCACGTTGCAGCCTGGTTTTATATGCAGGTTCTCCCTGCTTAGTGGGCGTGGCTACATGCAGGTGAGCTCCATCGCTGCGTTAGGAGGAACCAATGAAGAACTTAGAAAGTGTTTTAGCTGAACTCTTCTCTGTTTCTGTGGATCCTTAACAGCTGCCAGCAGATTATCCTGAATCAAACCTTCATAAATCTATCAACACATTATAGATCTTCAGAATTAGATTTACATCATAATTTGCATAATGGTGTTGAAATGAATTCATTTAGCGTAAACTCGCTCTGCGTGTTTATTAGATGCTGACCCTTCCTTCCAACTCCAGCGTCAGAAGAGCTGCTCTCTCATCTATGCATTTCCTCTCCAAGCCAGGAGACGTTAATAAAAGCAGCGCCTGGTGCGGCGGGAAGCGGCGCAGCTCGTCGCTTCAGACAACCATTTGTCACCGTGAACTCCCTCTGCAGATAAATATTCATGGCAAGTGGAGAGGGTGGCTGGCTCCCGTCCTCCCACTACCAGAGGAAGCTTAGGTAAATCTCCATGTGAGGAATGACTGTCAGGAGCCATTGGAGAGCAGCAGCTCAGCAGCCCTGTCCACCCACAGTCCCACATGAATGCAGCCAGGAGCCACCAACGTCCCTCTTCCTTACGCTCCAGCATCATTACCCCAACTCACACGATGTCTCCCATCGCTCCGCCTGCTCTCTGTGTTCGGCCGGGTGGCCTGCGACGGTCAGCAGCAGCACTCGACTCTAACGCTGGACTCGGAACAAAGAGGAGACAAAATGAGACAAAGAACGGCGAGAGGCGCCCTGGACAGGTCACCAGGTCACCAGGTCAACAAGTCACCAGGTCACCAGGTCAACAAGTCACCAGGTCACCAGGTCAACATAGTCACCAGGTCAACAAGTCACCAAGTCAACAAGTCACCAGGTCACACAGTCAACAGGTCACAGTCAACAAGTCACCAGTCAACAAGTCACCAGGTCACCAGGTCAACAAGTCACCAGGTCACCAGGTCAACAAGTCACCAGGTCAACAAGAGTCAACAAGTCACCAGGTCAACAAGTCACCAAGTCAACAAGTCACCAGGTCAACAAGTCACCAGGTCACCAGGTCAACAAGTCACCAGGTCAACAAGTCACCAGGTCAACAAGTCACCAGGTCACAAGTTACTAGGTCACCAGGTCAACAAGTCAATCAAGGTCAACAAGTCACCAGGTCAACAAGTCACCAGGTCAACAAGTCATCAGGTCACCAGGTCCATCCCAGGTGACACAGCCATGCTCTCATCAGTTAGGTCATTTCGGTCAGGTCAAGTCACCAAACAATCCCAAAGAACTTCCTGGAAAGTCACAGGAGAGCTGGAAACCCAGGAACAATTTCACCATGCTAACATCTATTGCTAACTCTACAGACTCCAGGTCGGGATTCAAACTTTTAAATAGGTCTCAAAGAAGGTGACAAAATCCTTTAGACCATCCCTTCTAGGTAACTTGAAGCTGCTTAGAGGTTTAGAAGGAGAGGACACACCTTCAATGCATATATTAAAATTAGGACCACACCTCTTAATAAAAAACACTTCACAGCAGCAAATCCAATTATTTTGTTTGCAGTCGCACGAGCGATTCCCAAAGGTGCCTTTGCTTTTTCTCTTATTTTGGTATTTTGTTCATTTTTCTACTTTTCTCAGGTAATTAATGTCTGTTTGATGGTTTTGGCTCCTTGATGGTTTGGGTGTGGTGCTGATCTGTTTTTCTATGCATTTAATTGTCTGAATAAAACTCTAGAAATGTCTGAAGTTGAATGGCGACTGGTTGTTTCCACTTTGTACATGAGGAACCCTGAATTTGGGACGAACATTTTATTCCTCTAATTTAACAAAACTCACAACGTTCTTGCTTCAGGGCAGCAGAGCCACCGACTGCAGCCTGGAGAAATACTGTCCATACAGCGTCGCCTTTCCTCAGCATCACCGCAGAAAATACTCAGTAAACTAGACAGTAAACTAGACAGTAAAATACTCAGTAAAATACTCTGTTGAGTATTTGTGGATTTTTCTGTAGAATGTAAATTATTTGCAGAAATTTCAGTTGATTTTTTCAGAGTTTGTAAAACTCTGTAAACTAAATGAAGCTGTGAAGCTGTCGGCCAATCCAGGAGCAGCATTTACTTCCCTGGGAGCTGATTGGCTGAACCTGTGTGGCTGTTAGCGTCTGTAGAGCTGAGACAGTTCCACACTGGACAAACGTTAAACGTTTATAAATCACCAAATCCATTAAAGATCTGCTGCTGCTTCAACCAGAACCACTCGGCCGTCCTGGTTCTGGTTCTGGTCTACATGGCACCACTTGGTTCAGCTAGCAGTTCTTCATCGGTGCAGACAGAGCACTGAGTGGTTTAGCATGAGGTTCAAAGATCACTAAGACATTTAAATAAGGTTTCATGCTGAAGTGGTTGTTCATGTCTGGAGTCTCTAATATTTATCAGATGTGATATTTACAGACACACAGAAGGAAAATGCTGCAGCTGATTTTCTTCCAGCCACTGAAACAATCCGATAAAGCTGTTCAAAGATGTGAACGTTTGTAAAGTCCAGTTGATCTTTTACAGTTTCACTGTAACTGAACTCTGATTGGTTCAAAAGGAGGAAGAGTCGACGTCACAAAGGATAAAACATGATTTAACTTTCTGCTGAGAACCGGGAAAAAGACGTTTTAAAACATGAAGCTCCTGTCAGGATTTATTTTCCTGGTTAATTCCAACAATCACAGCTTATAAATGATTTCAGGAATTAAAGTCAGTCATGTTTAAAGTGCATCCAGTTAATTTATTATTCATGACTGAAACAAAAATCACATGATCCGACCTCACCTGAAACTAAATCATGTGGGATAATTAACCTTAATTTAAACACATAACATCAGTCATCCACCACAAATTGAGAAGAGAATTAAAACACTATTTTCTTATTTAGATTTATACAACATGATTCATTTCTAATATTTATCTGCTCGTATTAAAGCCTCGTCTCCATGAAAATAACTGACATGTCAAAACAGCAGGAAAAGAAGCCATGAAATCAACAATAAGATTTGTTCTTATTGAATAAAGTTCAAACCATTGAATCCAAATACGATAATGTGAAGAAGCCAGAGAGGCTGGATGTGCAGCCTGATGCCTGCTGGGGCTGCAGTGCAGCTCTGTGGGGCAATTAGAGAGACGAGTGGTGCAGATGAGCACCTTCTGACAAACACTCGGCACCTGAAGCAGCTCCAGCCTTTTAATTAAAAACCTTTCATCAGCCACAAAACCAATCTCTGAAATGTTGCTTCTGATGTGAAATTACAAAGTCAAGTCCAACGGGAACCAACCATCCAGGTAACTGCGTCATAAAACATCTTCAGCACCAAAACCAACTCACTCTGGGCACGATTCTTATTATTTCAGCTTTAAGAACATGAACGTGTTTGGAGCCCTGGGTCTCCACTACCACCCCCATGTGGAAGGGTTGGGAACTAACCAGCATCAGGCTCGTTATTCTGCGTTTTATTTGGATTATCCTGACATCAGAGCTCCAGGCTGGTAGTTTAAACTCCACGGATCCAGAGCTGATCTGGAAAGAAGAATCGACGCTTCATGACCCTGAAGGAATCAGAACTCGACGTTTCCACTGCAACATGTTTCCCTGCGGGATCATCAGTAAGGCTGGATTTATTTATATCAATCCAAGTCTTGCTGCTCGTCAACCTCTGATTGGCTCAACTCTTTCATTCTGAGCCTTTTACACAATTATATGTCCTTATTAAATATTCATTATTTCCTGTAGGTTTAGAGATTCTTCAAACATCAAGCAGAACTATACAGAAATAATAAAGTGCTAACTAATAAAGAGCTGCTAAAACCATAACAACTGCAATTAGTGTGATTATTTCATTTAGAATCCAACATGTGGGCGGAGCAGGCGCTCAGTTATAAATTAATGACTAGAAACCAAAATCATATTGCTCAGTGGGACGACAGAGCCGCCTGTCCATGTGCCCACATCCTTAGGAAAGCAGTTTCAACTGTTTCTGTAAAAATTACTGTCATTTACTACGACAAAGAAAAGAACATTGCTGCGCTGCATGTTGTGGTATTTGGCAAAAGCTTGCTAATGTTCGCCCTCCCACTCAGCTATTATCACTTCTTGGCAAAGTCATGTTTCCACCCACAGCGAAAGCAAAGCCAGAAGCAGCGAACGCCGAGTCGGCAAAACACGACTCAGAACCGAGTCGCAGTCCGAGAACCTTAAGATCACCAGTTTCTGCTGCGTCGCCCTGATGAAGGTCCAGAAGGAAACCAGCAGAAAACCTTCAATACAGACAGCAGAACGACTGGCAACCACACCAGTTGGTCTCCAATGAGAACCAGCAGGGCAGAAAGCCGCTCCTAGCAGGTCAACCTCAGTGATATTGACCAGGTAGACCAAGTAGACCAGGTAGACCAGGTAGACCAGGTAGACCAAGTAGACCAAGTAGACCAGTAGACCAGTAGACCAGGTAGACCAGGTAGACCAGGTAGACCAGGTAGACCAGGTAGACAAGGTAGACCAGGTAGACAAGGTAGACCAGGTAGACCAGGTAGAACCAGGTAGACCAAGTAGACCAGGTAGACCAAGTAGACCAAGTAGACCAGGTAGACCAAGTAGACCAGGTAGACCAAGGTAGACAGTAGAGGTAGACAGTAACCACAGTAGACCAGGTAGACCAGGTAGACCAGTAACCAGGTAGACCAGGTAGACCAAGTAGACCAGGTAGACCAAGTAGACCAGGTAGACCAGGTAGACCAAGTAGACCAGGTAGACCAGGTAGACCAAGTAGACCAGGTAGACCAGGTAGACCAAGTAGACCAGTAGCGTAGACCAGGTAGACAGGTCGTAGACCAGGTAGGTACAGGTAGACCAGGTAGACCAGTAGACCAGTAGACCAGGTAGACCAAGTAGACCAGGTAGACCAGGTACTAGACCAAGTAGACCAGGTAGACCAAGGGAGACCAGGTAGACCAAGGTAGACCAAGTAGACCAGGTAGACCAAGGTAGACCAGTAGACCAGGTAGACCAGGTAAAAAGACCAGAGGTAGACCAAGTAGACCAGGTAGACCAGGTAGACCAAGTAGACCAGGTAGACCAGGTAGACCAAGTAGACCAGTAGACCAGTAGACCAAGGTAGACCAGGTAGACCAAGTAGACCAGGTAGACCAGTAGACCAGGTAGACCAGGTAGACCAGTAGACCAAGTAGACCAGGTAGACCAAGTAGACCAGGTAGACCAAGTAGACCAAGTAGACCAAGTAGACCAACTAGACAAGGTAGACCAGGTAGACCAAGTAGACCAGGTAGACCAAGTAGACCAATAGACCAGGTAGACCAGGTAGACCAAGTAGACCAGGTAGACCAGGTAGACCAGGTAGACAAGGTAGACCAGGTAGACCAAGTAGACCAGGTAGACCAGGTAGACCAGGTAGACAAGGTAGACCTCATCAGGTGTGAACAGATGAAGGTTAATGAGCTGTTTGTTCATTGTATATCATCCAGAATGGAGGATATTGATATGGATGAGCCAGGAGTTGAGCACCTTTCCCACAGAGACGATGAAGAGGCGCTGGGTCATTTATCACAGCAGATAAAGGTCAGCAGCCGAGATGCACAGATTTATACAGCAATATTAAAACAATCTTTGGAAAAGCCTGCGGTGTGAAAACACGGCAGCACCATTAGATTTCCATCTACGTTCCTGCTTACAGCCTAACTGGGCCGGTCGGTATTTATTGAGTTCACCAGATAATCATCAACATTGTTCATTTTCTTCCTCACTGCTCCATTTAGTCTGAGAAGTTTGATTAATCGGAGGGCAAAGAGGAGGAAGAGTTACCTTCAAAAAGGCCGAAAACACAAACACGGACCGGATCGGAGCGTCAACTTGACTTCTGACCTGGCAGGAAAGTTTCCGCTGTCAGCAGGATGAAAGTTTCCTCTCCAACAGCTTCATGAAAGAGAGACGAAGAGGAGCAGATAGAAACCACCATCATCACTTCTGACCCTGCAGACAAAACGAGCATCCAGCCGGCGGTCAGAGGCCTGCAGCAAGCGG
>CM065358.1:32262917-32312917 GCA_033032245.1 Poecilia picta
AGAGATAGGATGCTGCTGTGATTCTACAAGGAGAGATGACACATTTGCAGTTGCACCATGAGTCAAGCAGGATAAATCTGTTTGCATAGAAATGTGTACCATAACACTGGAAATAACCTGGTAAGCTCCAGTTTAGTTTGAAACGTGATTCACATATTTTATCATCCATATTCACAGAATTAAACGTACAAAACCAAGACATGGAGGTTTGTGACAGGAATGATTTTCCCTCTTTGTTTCAGTTTCACAGATTGTTTCATTTCTTGGTTTCTCACAGTTAACTGGTTTCTTCCTCGTTGTTCCTAATAATGAATGAATCTGCTTAATGGAAATCGCGCCGCTGTGTGTGTGTGTGTGTGTGTGTGTGTGTGTGTGTGTGTGTGTGTGTGTGTGAGCAGAAGAGGGCAGGCTGTAATCAATCAAACAGAAGTCAAATCATTTCTTCAGAGGCGCTATGAGCCTGAATCAGAGAATCAAGGACTGAACAACTAAACCCAGAAAACGTTCGGCCAGTTAAAGTGAGTAACACGCAGCAGGCAGGCAGCACCAAACCCAGCCGGGTCGGACAACCAGGAGCCGAGCCGTCTGCCGTCTCAGCGCTGTGGAGAAACGGCGAGCCAGAGGATCAGAGGAGACAGTTTACCAAATGAGCTTCAGGGAAGCTCCCAAAAACAGACACTCGCTTCAAAGTTAGCTGCTGCTTCAACTTCACCGCCTGCTGCCAAGACAGAAACATGCGACAATACCGTCCTGCTAATCCGACACCAGAGGAATTATGGGAAAATGTCTGTGAAAACGATGAGGTCAGAGGTCACGCTGTCACTGAAGCATCAACTCCAATCAAAAAACACTTTGTTTATCCCTGAAGGATCATTAAATGTGTCGTAGTTCAGATCATCAGTCGATCTGGATGGTGATGCTGTAGCAGTCAGTCCTGCAACCAATCTGAAGAACCCTCTGACTGAAGACGGTCTCAGGCTAACATGCTAACAGCCCAACATTCAGACAGCAGACATTCCTCAGTAACACGATGACATCATCAGCTGTTAGCAGCTCTGCTAGCTCCTTTGCTTTAGCTTTAGCTGCTTTAGATCATGGACATGATTCTCGCCGTTAGTTCATATGATTATGAAACATGTAGGACTAGACAGGCTTTTATTTTGAAAGGCTGAGCAGGGCTCCGGCCCCCCGCAGCCCCATGTGACTCGGCCCTGTTCAGAGGAAATGCAGCTGAAACCAGAGCAAAGTGTGAGGAACCTCCTGTCTGCAGCTTCTCCTCCACAGCCTCCAAACACCTGATGGCGGAGCGGCTGGTCGGACCGAACCGAACCGAACCGAACCGGCAGCTGAGTTAGAGTCCGACCAACCGGCTCCACCAGCCGCGACTATGAAACACGTAAAGAGACCAAAACCAGCGCAGAGAGCAGCGAGCAGCCAGCAGCCTGCGCTCTCTTCACACGCACACATGCGCGCGCACGGTGCGCGCACACACATGCGCGCGCACGGTACGCGCACACAGACCCAAAGAGCCGCTCAAGTTGGAGGCTGAGCGGAATGTAGATGCGGCTGGAGACAAGAGCCGGACCGTGATTTGCACACAGACCGAGGGGACAGCAGCTGCTCCCCCGGTCCGGTCCGGTCGGTCCGGTCGGTCCGGTCGGTCCGGTCCGGTCCGGTCGGTCCGGTCCGGTCGGTCCGGTCGGTCCACAGCTGTCTGTCCACTAAATGGAGGTTTTCCTGAAAGTGAGCGGAGCGCCGCGGATCTCTGAGCCGATACTCTTCAGCCCAAACTCGGCTTCACAGCTGACAGCCGGTCGGAACTGTGACTCGGTTCCGATGGACCGCAGATGATCGTTGCTGGAAGAGTCGAAACTTAAACCGCAGCAGCAAATCACACACACACACACACACACACACACAACACACACACACACACACACACACACACACACACACACACACACACACACTGGTCCTACCTGCTGGAGGAGGACAGTCAGGAGGATGCAGAGTCCGGTCTCCATGTTCGCCTCGGTTCGGTTCGGTTGGGAAACACAGAATGATTCAAGGCAGAGCTTTGCTCATATCCTCAGTCCATCTGTCAGGGAGAGACAGAGACAGAGAGACACACAGAACCTCCTGCAACTTCCAGAGACCGGAGCTGCAGCCCGAGAGGCGGAGAGCGAAGGATGAGGAGGAGAGAGAGGAGAGATGGATTTATGGGAGAGAGAGAGAGAGAGAGAGAGAGAGAGAGAGAGAGAGAGAGAGAGACAGAGAGAGAGAGAGGGAGAGGAGAGAGGACAGAAACAGAGAGAGAGAGGTTTTTTTTTGAGGTTTAAAATTTCCTTTATTTTACATTCCTTATGTCAAACAACAGACAAAAACAATCATAAATACAAACTCAAACAAAAGAAAAAACTAAAGAAAACTCATCCAATGTACACAAAACATCATTAATTCCCCATTTGCTTACAAATCCATCAATGTTCCTTGTCAACTTAAAAAACTCAAACTCCACACGAATTCTAGCGATTATCAGTCTCTGAAATAAAACACAAGCATCATCCGTTTGATGTCCGTTCTTTTTGTTTCTCCTTGATAACCATATTGCCAGTTTCGCAGTCCCAGAAATGAAATTTATAAGAGTGTGAATAGATTTCTTTCCTGCACTGTACCGTGGACCATAAATAAAAACACAGCTAGAAAACTGTTCACCAAATCCACCAAACAAACGACCTAAAAGAACAAAAAGAGGCTTCAGTCTTGAACATTGGACAAATAAATGAGATAAAGTTTCATCCTGAGAACAGTAACAACAGGAAACACTAACCCCAGGATCAAGGTGAGCCAGATACCTGTTTGTAGCTATGGCCCCATGTACAACCCTCCACTGGAGTCACCCACCCGCTTCTCAACAGGGGGTACAGGGACCGCCAACAGCCTCTTGGGGAAGAGCTGGAGCCAAAAAACTCAAGCCACTTCGAAACCCTCACCTCTGCCAGCGAGCGTAAATTCAGCACCTTCACACAGACGTGGTACAAAACCTTCTTCCCCAGGCCGTCAAAACGACCCAAAGGAGAATCTTGGAGAGACAATAACAGCTCTGGTTCATCCTGCCACTGATCCACTGCAGGAGAGACGATCAGGGAAGGAAACATGTCCTCACATTCATCATCCCATTGGTCAGACAGAGAACTGTTCTCAGCAAACGCTCTGATGGAAACTGGCAGAGAGGCACATGTTTCTTCTTTCAGCCTTGATGCGATTCTGTTGGATCGTATCTGTAGACTCTCCATCAGACTGTCCACAGGCAGCTTCATCAGGTGACCCAGCTTCACACAGCCTGCTTCCCTCATCCTGGATCTCACCGAACCAGATGAGAGGAGCTGTGACGAGAGGAAACTGTTTTCAAACAGGGGCTCCTCAAAAACCCACATTCCAGGTGTTGCCTCAGTCTCTCTCTCAAAAGTGAGGATCTTCCAAGCGCTTAGCACAGACTGGTAGAACAGGGTGAGGCCAGACAGATCCAGAGATCCTTGTCTCAGCAGAAAGAGGTGTTTGTCGTACCCCATACGACCTGCTGTCCTCAGCAGGAGACGCGCCGTGTCCAGCCATGGCAGTCCAACCCCATACAACAACTTCTGCAAAGTTTGAAGCCTGAAGGCCGCGATCCGGGACATGATGTCGATTAGTCCTTGTCCTCCCTCCTCCACAGGCAGATACAAGGCAGCGGCTCTCACCCAGTGACATCCGGACCAGAAAAAGTCCACTAGAGTCTTTTGGAGACGTTGTATAAGAGACGGTGGCGGCGTCAACACAGTCAGTTTATGCCAGAGAGCCGAAGCGACCAAGTTATTAACTACCAGGACTCTTCCCCTGTAAGATAGCTGAGGTAGCAACCATGTCCATTTAGATAATCTGGCACACACTCTCTCCATGACACCCTCCCAATTTTTCCTCAAAACAGCCTCAGTACCCAAATAAACCCCCAAGAATTTTAAACCCTGATCAACCCAGTGAATGCCACCAGGCAAAATGGGGAGGTTATTGTTCTTCCATTGGCCGACTTTTAAAGCAGAACTTTTCTCCCAGTTAACCTTAGCTGAAGAGGCTTTTTCATAAAGCTCCAGACAATGCTGAAGACCCGTAACGTCATTCTGGTTCTTGATAAAAATATTTATGTCGTCAGCATATGCGGAGACTATCAAACTTGGATTGTTAGGCAAACCTGGAAGAAGAAGACCAGTAAGGGTGGAGCAAACTTTGTGCAAAAGAGGCTCAACTACAATAGAGTACAACTGTCCAGATATGGGACAGCCCTGTCTAATTCCTCTTTGGACTTTAACAGGTCGACTTAAACCTCCCCAACTTTAACAACACAAAACACTTCGTTATATAATAAACCCACTAAAGAAATAAAACTTTCACCAAATCCAAATGCTCTCAATGTGGAAAAAAGAAAACAATGATCGACTCGATCAAAGGCTTTTTCCTGATCTAAAGAAAGAATTCCAACATCAATTTCATAGAGTTTACAAATGTCAAACAGATCTCTTAAAAGAAAAAGATTGTCCTTGATGGATCTCCCAGGAACACAATATGCTTGATCTCTGTGTATAATGAGTTCAAGAACATTTTTCAGCCTATTTGAAAGCACTTTAGAAAATAACTTGTAGTCCACACAGAGGAGAGAGACAGGCCTCCAGTTCTTCAACAAAGTCAAATCCCCTTTCTTTGGGAGCAGAGAGAGAACAGCTTGTCGACAGGACGATGGTAATATTCCTGTTAAAATGCACTCCTGAAGTACCTCCCACAAGTCGTCCCCCAGCAGCCTCCAGAAGTGTTTGTAGAAGTCGGCCGGTAAACCATCCAAGCCTGGACTCTTTCCAGAAACCATCTGTCCAACCGCAGCTGTCAGTTCTTCCATTGAAACTCCAACATCTAGAATGTCCCGATCTGCAGCGGTGAGCTGAGGAAGACCATCCAACAAAGTCTCCATGGAGTCTCCATGTTTAGTCCTCCAAGCATCAACCAGGCCCAGCTCTGCTGTCACCTCGGCTAATTTGGAGGATGATGGAGGATGAGGTTCTTCCCCAGTTCTGTCAGTTAAATTTTCAGTACAGTTCCAATCCCCCCCAATACAACACACTCATTATGGTTGGACTGTTGCAAGAAAATATACATGTCCTGAAACATTTTAATTCTTAGATCCCTTGATTAGGCGCATAGACATTCATAAAACAGAATTGGATCTTTCCTATTTCCCCTCTAACCACCAGGACTCTTCCTGGGACCAACTCAGTACTAGAAACAAACTTGATGTCTAAGACTGGCGAGAATAAAATTGCTACACCAGCAGAAGACCTGGTCCCGTGAGATAGAAAAAGTTTCCCTTTCCAACTCAAACCCCACTCCACCTCATTCTCGTGGTCTGTGTGTGTCTCCTGTAAAAACACAACATCAAGTTTCTTCTGCCTAATCATATCCAAACTGACCATCCTTTTATGAGGATCCCTCCCACCATTGATGTTTAAGGTCCCAACCCTGATGTTACTCATAGAGGTGAAAAGAAGAAGAAAGACAGACAGAGACAGTAGAGAGAAAATCACCCAGTGACTTTAATCATTATCTTATTTCTGAGTTTTCAGCCGCTTCAAACCTTTTTTTTAGTTACAGACAAATGTCTCCGGACGTTTGTCATGTGTTTCTTTAACCGGAACCGTTTCTTTTCATCCAACATTTCAAACCCAACTATTTTCTGTACCATTAAAACGCTTCTGATAAACTTTTCTGCATCAGGAAAATAATCAAGGACTTTAACTTGCTTTCCAAACGTTTCATCCAGAAAATCATTGATTTCCTCCAGAGTGTACAACTCATCACTAGATATTTGTGAATCTGTGATGGAAACACTGTCCGAGTCGCTGTCATCCTCCATGTCTTCTACCTGTACAGGTGGAGTTACGGACCGATCTGCCGCCTCGGCAGCAGCACAACCGGCCGTCCGATCGGTTTCTGTAACCAAATCGTTCCCATCTGATGGGTCCTTTGGAACATCAGGTCCGGTTTCCTCAGTCTCTCCTTTCGCAGCGCGTTTATCCTGTCCGCTGCTTCCCTCCCCGGCATCAGAACCAGCTTCTGCCGAGGAAGGATCTCCAACCACCGGAGGCTCCTCTGCTCCTCCTCCCCCCTCAGCCTGAGCCTCCTGCTGTTTGTGCGGACAGGAGGCCCGTTTATGTCCAACATCTCCACACTCAAAACATTTCATGCTCCCAGTACTCGCATAAACCATGTAGGATCCATCTTCATATTTCACTCTGAAAGAGATTTCTAACGTGGCAGAGTTTAGGAACATGAAAACCTGCCTCCTGAAGGACTGAACGTGTTTCAGTTTGTCATGTTTGCATCCCAAACCAATGGTTTTAAAACCACTTGCAAATTTCCCAAAACGCTGAAGCTCTTTCTCCAACAAAGAGTTGGGGATGAACGGCGGGACGCCGGAGACAATGACCCGGGTGGAGGAACCGCAAGCGGTGAGACCTGCAGATAATCTCCACCTATTGTCACCCCGCTGACAATCAGCTGGTTCACCAAGCGCTGCTCTCTTAGAAATATCACCACTCCCTTATTCATTCTAGAGGCATAACTTAAGTTACTGTGACCAACTAGATCACCAACCGTCAACAGAACCGTTTCAACTGGGATTGTCGGATCAGGTTGGATCCGAATCCCATTAATCAGAGAGAGAAACAGAGAGAGAATCAGAGAGAGAAACAAAGAGAGAATCAGAGAAAGAAACAGAGAGAAAATCAGAGAGAGAATCAGAGAGAGAATCAGAGAGAGAATCAGAGAGAGAAACAGAGACAGAAACAAAGAGAGAATCAGAGAGAGAAACAGAGAGAGAAACAAAGAGAGAATCAGAGAGAGAAACAAAGAGAGAATCAGAGAGAGAAACAGAGAGAAAATCAGAGAGAGAATCAGAGAGAGAATCAGAGAGAGAAACAGAGAGAGAAACAAAGAGAGAATCAGAGAGAGAAACAGAGAGAGAAACAAAGAGAGAATCAGAGAGAGAAACAGAGAGAAAATCAGAGAGAGAATCAGAGAGAGAATCAGAGAGAGAAACAGAGAGAAAATCAGAGAGAGAATCAGAGAGAGAATCAGAGAGAGAAACAGAGAGAGAAACAAAGAGAGAATCAGAGAGAGAAACAGAGAGAAAATCAGAGAGAGAAACAGAGAGAGAAACAGAGAGAGAAACAGAGAGAAAATCAGAGAGAGAATCAGAGAGAGAAACAGAGAGAGAATCAGAGAGAGAATCAGAGAGAGAAACAGAGAGAGAAACAGAGAGAGAAACAGCGAGAAAATCAGAGAGAGAATCAGAGAGAGAAACAGAGAGAGAAACAGAGAGAGAAACAGAGAGAGAAACAAAGAGAGAATCAGAGAGAGAATCAGAGAGTCACACACACCACACACAACACACACACACACACACACACACACACACACACTCTCTCTCGCGCTCTCGCAGTGCCGTAACAAGTCACTGTCGGGCCGGGGGGCGGGGCTAAAGAGAGAGGAGGAATGTATTGTTTAAACCAGAGGTTCCCAAACTGTGGGGCGTGTCCCCTAGGGGGGCGTGCCCAAACCGCCTGGATGAAAACAAAAACAAACCCAAAACAACCTGAACGCTGTATGCGCTGAGTTTTACCTTAGAATGACCAAGTCTCTGTTATTCCTGTCAGTCTGATTCAGTAGGAGCTTCACTCCCCATATCTGTGTCTCTGTCACTTTTATCAGCAGTTAAAACTGTTTAATCCGTTGTTACCTGTTTTTCCGAGCCGCCTTTAAACGCAACATGATGCTACGATGCTCAACGCTCACTGGCTACAGGTGTTGTTGTCTATGTTCAGCTATGTTCATTTATTTTGCTCCTAAAAAGTCGATGCTCCCTCCCACAGGGAGAGGGAGTCTCTAAAATCCCCCCCCCTCCCACACACCGTCCAACCAGACAGCCATTTGTCTGGGCCCCCATTACAGGGGGCCCAGACAAATGTTTGGAAACCACTGGGGGGTGCGCAGAAGAAAAAGTTTGAGACATGAGAACCATGAGAACCATGAGAATCATGAGAACCACGGCTTTAGTGTGTTTATTCCAGAAAACACTTGGAGAAAATATCATGAAACAATGATGGCAAACACACTATAGGTACTGGGACCTTCTGTTCATCGTTCTACATGCCTCACCCAACAGGAGACACTTCCTCCATGTAATCAGTCGGTAAGATTAATTGAAACTCTTCCTCCCTCCCACACACCAAACATGGAGCCGAGCAGAACCTCTCAGGGGATTCTGCTGTTTAACACTCTGCTGTTTAACACTCTGCTGTTTAACACTCTGCTGTTTAACACTCTGCTGTCTAAACTCTGCTGTTTAACACTCTGCTGTCTAACACTCTGCTGTCTAACACGCTGCTGTTTAACACTCTGCTGTTTAACACTCTGCTGTCTAACACTCTGCTGTTTAACACTCTGCTGTCTAACACTCTGCTGTTTAACACTCTGCTGTCTAACACTCTGCTGTTTAACACTCTGCTGTTTAACACTCTGCTGTCTAACACTCTGCTGTCTAACACTCTGCTGTTTAACACTCTGCTGTCTAACACTCTGCTGTTTAACACTCTGCTGTTTAACACTCTGCTGTCTAACACTCTGCTGTCTAACACTCTGCTGTTAACACTCTGCTGTCTAACACTGCTGTCTAACACTCTGCTGTTTAACACCTGCTGTCTAACACTCTGCTGTTTAACACTCTGTGTTTAACACTCTGCTGTAGACACTCTGCTGTCTAACACTCTGCTGTTTAACACTCTGCTGTCTAACACTCTGCTGTTTAACACTCTGCTGTTAACACTCTGCTGTCTAACACTCTGCTGTTTAACACTCTGCTGTTAACACTCTGCTGTCTAACACTCTGCTGTTTAACACTCTGCTGTCTAACACTCTGCTGTTTAACACTCTGCTGTTTAACACTCTGCTGTCTAACACTCTGCTGTCTAACACTCTGCTGTCTAACACTCTGCTGTTTAACACTCTGCTGTTTAACACTCTGCTGTTTAACACTCTGCTGTCTAACACTCTGAACTCCACCTTGCTGTATTTGGGTCAGATGGAGGATGAATGTGACCAAAGCTGATCCATATTCTGTAAATGTTTACATCTCTTTAGAATAGAATAGAATAGAATAGAATAGAATAGAATAGAATAGAATAGAATAGAATAGAATAGAATAGAAGTACTTTATTCATCCCAACCGGGAAATTACTGTGCAGTAGCAGCATACACAAACACAGAGATTAAGTTACCAATGAAAATAAAAATACTATAAAAATGTAGAATGTAAGATGTAAGGTTCAGAAAATAATAATAAATAATAATCTATATGTTAATAATATATACAATATGTACAATAGTGCTATGATGAGTTAACTTTATTGATGAGTTAAAGTAAAGACTGAGGGCTAAACTCTGACTGACTGTAGGAAACGTCTTAACGTTGTATTTAGTGATGGTTTATTTGCACTGAAGGTCAGAGGCAGTGGCGCAACTACACATTTTTCAGGTGGATGCGAAAATATAAATCATTTGGAGGCAGGTAGTCATAATGTTATGCTTCATCTCTGGAGATATTTTAATTCTTATTCTTGATTCGCTGCCCAGTCGGGGTCAGCTGCAGGTCGGGGTCAGCTGCAGTCGGTGGGTTCAGCTTGCAGGTCGGGGTCAGCTGCAGGTCGGGGTCAGCTGCAGGTCGGGGGTCAGCTGCAGGTCGGGGGTCAGCTGCAGGTCGGGGTCAGCTGCAGGTCGGGGAAATATGAGAAAATGGAAATGTCTTTGTGTTTTAGTTTGGAGTCTGTTGTTTCACAGACATTGTGTTTAACTCCTTCGGTCCGGTCAACCCGGTTCTACTGGACCCAGAACTTCTGCTCCTCCTCCAGCTGCTCTGAGTCCAACCAGCTGTTCCCCTCCTGGCCTGTGGCGGCGCTGCACCAACAACCACTGAGGGAAACGACACAGAAACCTCTGAAGACACTGAGAGCAACTTCCTTCTTCACCACATGGAAACAAGATGGCGGCACCCGGACCGAGGTTTGGAGGACCGGAGGTCAGAGGTCAATTAGCGTTCATATTTCTCCAACCGGACCGGAGTTGGGTTAAGGTGGACTAGCGGCTGGTGGAACTGAACTCGTACTTTGAGGCTATCTTCCTCTTGGGGATAAATAAAGTGATTTAATCAAACTGGCCTCTGCTTGACGGATCACAGAAACTTTTACCAGCCGTTTATTTCAAAATGCAGGTTTTCTGGTGGCCCAGGCTCATTCCAGTCCTGCCCAGCTCTGATTAGTCCCAGCAGAATAAAGGAAGCTGTTACCCAACGTCTCTGGGTAACAGCATTGTTTCCCCTGGGTTAGCTCAGGATAAACAAGGAACCAATGAAAGCTCAAGTTGACGCGGGTCAAAACGTGTCTGGGTAACGACTGAAGCTGCGTTCGGTTCAGTGTTGGATTCCTCTCAGCTGAAACCAAACTGGTCCTCACTCTGGCCCAAAGGTCGGGTGAACCATCAGTCTTCCTTAAGAGGCAGAGCTGTCACACAGCACTCTTCATGCAGAGCAGCCCTAACCTGCAACACAGACAGATCATGGAGAGCGAATCAGACGGACGACGAGCGCTGAACTCTGAGAGGACGGAAACGTTTGGAGCTTCTCCATCCATCCGTCTGTTTCCTCCAGAGGAACGGATTCACTGCAGTGACAGATTTCTGCATATATCCATCCTGAGCAGGGGAAGGGAAAGGTTAGCCCAACACAAAAGCCGGGTGGCCGTCGGTATCTCCAGAAGAAGCAGACACGTTCCACTCCGCCTTTACTTTTACTATAGATGTGAAATATGAGGGCAAAAATTGTTGTGACGCCTGAGGAATTGCTTTTCAGAGACAATTTCTCTGCCATATTCATTTATCAGCAACCAAACTGGGAGCATATCAGGAGAGACGGGCTGGTGCAAAACACACACCAGGTTCCATAACCAACTGAGAAGACGACGCTGATTAACCACCAAACTTAGTTTCATGTTTATGTTATTTATCAAAAATCATCCGCTGAGTTTTCAGGATCTGAGAAATAAAAACATCGTTGGAGAGTAAAAACCTCAGTTTCACTCTACAGGTCCAGCTCCTCTGTTTACTGGGAGCTCACCAGTTCAACAGCCACATGTTCAGCAGAACCTCCCAACAGTTTCCTGACTGCAGTCAGGATCATCATCAGCAGGAACCAGAGCGGACTGGGTCATCAGGTCTCAGACGCTTCCTCCACTTTCACCTTCAGGCCGTTCCTGGTCCTTCAGCAGGTACGTCACAGTCCACAGGGGTCATGACCTCTGAAACTCACTCAGGGACCTGCTGCATGACTTATCCAGGAACAAACCTGATTACAAAACGGACAAATCAAACACGGTACATTTCATCAACACCGTAGAGCCGAAGGACTTTGTTTTCACAGTAAACTCTGGTTTAGATCAGAATCATTTTATGCACCATGAGCAGAAACCAGAGGCTGAGATCACCAGTTCCTGCCTTGCTGACCGAATCTGAATATGACAGAGCAGAAGCTGCTTCTGCTTTTCCTCCACCGTCCCAATAAATCCCTCACTCAACACAAACTCTCTGCGGTGCTGAAGCCTTGAACTTTGCTGCCGTGGAACCATGTATACATGTTCTCAATTATCAGGATTCATTGGGCTAATCATCTAGAACAACAGCACCAACACACAGGGGACACTGCCAAGCAATTAGTGCCATTTATCTGATTTGAGCAACAAAAAGCCAGTCTGTCCTCCTCTGTCTCTCTCCACCGTCTGGACAGGGAACGCTGATCCTCATCTCTCCTCCACAGAGTCGGAGGAAACTCTCTAAATGTTTCCACAGATTTATCACCAAAGCAGTTCATGATTCATTTCCATCTAGAATATCAGAGTAAGTAATGCAGCAGAAACCATTTCATGCAGCTTTTCTTCCGTTTGGTGGGACTGCAGTTCTCTTCTCTGGAAAATGATCTTCATCAGATTCTCGGTCCAGAGCCTCCGCCTGCGTTCTCCTCTCTCCAGATCAAACCGGAGATTTGTAGAGTTTCATTTTATATCTTTACTTCTATCCATCTTCATTTACAGAAGGTAAATAAATCTGACATCTAAATGTAAAAGCATTTCCTTCTGTCTGTGGGAATCCAGAAGACTTCAGGGTTTAGTTTATGATTCTTCTGGATTCTTGGCAGTTAAACTGATTACATCAATTACTGTCTGATTAATTTGACCAATAATCATGTGATCGCAGTCAGAGCCTTGAACTTACATCTCAAACAGGAAGTGGTTTGTGGAGCTCCACCGTTCGTTCCGCCATGTTTTCTTATGTTTCTTATGCCGTACCAAAGGTCTGGACCCCTCAGATCTTCTGGTTCCGGTTCTGCTCTCCATCCCAGAACCAGAACCAAACGAGGAGAAGCAGCTTTTAGTTTCTATGCACCACAAATGTGGAACAAACTTCCAGAAAACTGTAAAACAGCTGAAACACTGAGTGTGTTTAAATCTAAAATTAAAACCATGCTGGTTAGAGCTGCGTATGGATAAACTGAATGTTTTTATTTTTATTTTTACTTTTAATAATCTTTTTATCTTTTTAAATCTTTTTCAAACGCTCTGTCTCTTTCTGTTTTCATTTTTATTTTAAATTGTGTAAAGCACTTTGAAATGCCTTGAATCCTTGTAAGATACAAAAACTCTGAGGTTTTGGATCCTTGTATGATGTTGAGGTTTGAGATGTTTTAAAATGTTTTTACTTTTAATAATGTTTCTATCTTTTAAAATCTTTTTCAAACTCTCTGTCTCTTTCTGTTTTCATTTTTATTTTAAATTGTGTAAAGCACTTTGAAATGCCTTGCTGCTGAAATGTGCTATATAAATAAAATTTGATTGATTGATGTTTATCCTGAAATCACAGAAAATGATCGACTTTCCTTCTTTTCTACTTTATTTTCTCTTGCCATTTTTCTTCTCTTTTGATATAAAACGAAAGCAGAAGGTGAAATAATGCTAACACTCCACGGTTCCCGGTAGACACTGACTGTTCAGAACCGGAGCACACCGGGTCACGGTTCTGATCTGATTCGCCCTGATAAAATGAGACTTTTATAATAAATAATGTGTTGACCAAAGTAACCTGGGTTTCCAAAACACTTCAGGTGTTTTTAGAAAGATTCAAACTGATTCCTGCTGTAATCAGTGTAGCCAGCAGAGGGCAGTAAGGAGGAAACCAACACAGCAAACAGCAGCAGAGGAAATCTTGATCAGTAAATTATCTTGAGAAATAAATTTAAAACCAGGTGGATGGAGACATTTCTGTCTTCTTCTGCTGTTCACATGAGAGCTGAGCTGCACCACACTGCCCCCAACATTACTGGTGGTATTACTCCACTTTTAGAGTTTGTGTCTAAACCAGGAAGCTCCTGATCACAGACTAAAACATGAACAGGGTCAACGCAGAGAGGACAGAAGAAGACTGTGCAGAAATAAAACCTGCAGGTTCTGCTCAGTCGGCTTCATCAGAGCCAAACAAAGCACAAGTTAGACTCTAATCTTTACAAGATGAATGGGGAATTATCAACAAGTCATATTAAAGCAGAGCACAAATATGCTAACATTAGCTTCACTGAACTACTGATGAAGGGTTTAATGAATGTTCTGATATCTGAATCTGTGGATAGTCCAGGTGATGCGATGATGTTAACTTTCATAACTGAGTGTTTGTCACTTTGGCACATTGAGGCTGACTTACAGAAACAGCTAAATGTCTCTGAGGAAAAGACTCTGCAGCCTCCAGAAGGTCTCTGCTGAGAGACCAGGAATTAATGCTAAAGCGATGAAAGTGTTTTATTTGACCTCAGATTCAAAGTATTGACATAATGAGGATACAGAACCGGGCCACGGCTCCGTCCAGCTCAACAGTTTTCTTCTGTGTAAATATTCCAGACTCATCGATCCAAATGATCCACATCCGTTAAGTCAAACACACAGCAAAAGTAAAACAAGCAGAAACGAGGAAATGAAGCTGCTGTCTGAGAGTCATGAAGAAACTCAGTCTAAATGAAACGTATTTTGTTTTGAGTAAAGTTCATGAAGGGTGAAATCATTTGAAATGTCTTAAACATGTTTGCTTGAAAGTTGTTATAAGTGTTAACAAAAAGCTGTATTTACAGGTGTTTGATGTAATAAGTTAAAATATTTGGGAAATATGTAGATGAAACAGAAATAAATCTTTATCATATTTTATTTTGAAGGGCTCATGTTGGTAAGAGGAAGTGATGTAGAGCACAGCAGCTGGACTGGTCTGTGATTGGCTGAGAGTCAGGAGCAGATAGGAGAGAGAAAAGAGATGAACGCTGAAAGAATGAGGACTTATTAAGAAACCAGCGTTTTTGCAGATATCTAGATTTTCAACTCGACAGTCTTTAATAGATATCAAATCTACACTCTTGTTTGTAGCTACTGTGATAATTTCAGACCGAAATTTACTGTACAGTAGGTGAAAGGTCATGTAATGCTCGCTAACGCATTAGCATTAATTAGCACAGTGAATGGACTCGAATACTGTGAGCTAACTAAGCTAACATAAGACTCGACTAATGTTTCCGTCGTGGGAGCGACCAAGAGTTGAGCCTCGTTCAGAGAGATGAGTTTATGCTGAGAGTCCAGGACTGAGTCTGTGTTGGACCTGAGTCCTGTGGACCGAAGACATTTTACCGACTGGAACCAGGAACAGGTGAAACTCCAGGAAGGTTCTGGAGTTTCTTTGGGTGTCGCCTTTCCACGTTTCATCATCACATCAGGCCTGCAACGGGTCTTTGCTTTGGGACTATATTTTAATCATTGCTAGCTAAGGTGGACCTTGAACTGTGGGCCCACATTTATTAATATAGGGTTTGTAAAACCGAAAGACTGAAATATTTGCATTTTGTGAATTTATTTTTGTTTAATATATGTTCAAAAGTTCAAATCTCATACAGGTGTGTTTGATTTTTATTCTATAACATAGTATGTGAAGTTTATTCTTAATCAGAGCTACATGATTGGGTGAGAATAATAGAAAATAACTGGTATATTATTATTCTAAGGTGAGTGAAACTCAGCATAAGTTTAAACATGAGAGTGTATTAAGAGCTATTATTCATAAGTTAGTGGGTTTAACGAACTCAGGAGCCCTTACCTACTTTAACGGGGTCCAAAAACCCTTCAGAGTAAATATCAGCAACAAGGTGAGATACTGAATCCATGGTAACGCCGAGCAAAGTGACAAACCTAATTCAATCTGTTTTATTCATTCAATAACTCTTCAATATTCCAGCTATTCTGGAAACTGTTTGCATTCTTACCTGAGGATCTAAATAATTTCGTTTAGACGTTTTAACCAAACCGACCTTCAGCTGGAAGCTGGTCCAACATCAAAATGATTTCTGCTTCTCTGAAGAGCTTAAGAGGAAAACACTTCTGCACATTAAACATTACTCAAGAGCTCTGGACTTTGACTAGACCATTCTAGCCCCTGAATCAGCTTTGACTCGATGAATCACGAGGGAAATTGAAACGTATTCCTGCTCTGAGTTGTCCTGTAACATGAAGCTACTGGAGCAGCTGAACCATGAGTGCAGCAGAACGAGTCAGACTTTCACCGTCCAGAGAAACAAAGGGAGGCTGAGCCCCACCGCTGGGTTGCCTGGCAACCAGCTGGCGGTCCGTGGCGTGGAGGAAAGTCCCAGAGGAACCGTCTGGGTTCTGATGCGGTTCCCTCTAGAAGCTCCACAGGCTGACGGCCGTTCTTCAGAACCAGCTCTGGGATTCTGGCTCCGGTTCTGCAGCAAATCCCCCTCAGATTGTTGACACTGTGAAACACGGACCGGTTCTGGAGCCAATCAGCCAAGCAAAATAAACACGATTTTAAAAATATCTTCAGATAGAAAAATGTGTTTGATTTCTACAACATGATGGAAATCAGCTTTTATTTTTTTATTTTTTTGCTCTGATTGGATTTTGAAATCCGTTAAATTAGAGTGAAGATACAACATCAAGTTCAGAATCTGACCAATAATCAATCACATAAAAGGAAGCTTTAAACTCCAGGTAATGTTTCCATAGCAACCAATTTAGTATAAAGATAATTTTAACTTGTGGGTATAGAAATCAGAAAACGTCTGCAGATGATTTCCAAACTTCTGAAAGGAAACCAGATCTAAAGAAAACCAAACACCAGCTGCTGGAAACATCACCTCTTTAAATACTTTCTGCAGAACGAAGCGCGATGAGTAAGTGGATAAAGGAGAGGATGATGCCGGACCGACGACCGGACCGGACCGGACCGGGTTCCTGTTCTGGTGTTCAGCAGCAGACGGTTCGCTGCCAGCAGACACCTGAACTACTGGTAAGGTCTTGGCTTTAAAACTGGAAAACTCGGCAAATGAGGGAGATAATTCAACGCTTGTTTGATTAGACCAGTGGTCCCCAAACTACGGCTCGCGGGCCGGACCCGTTTTAGTAACTTTTATAAATAAAAGTTACTAAAACGTTAATAAAATGTAATTTAACTTACATTAAACCATGAAAACCCAGAATTATCACCAATCAGTAAAATCCCCGCGGGCCGAACCGGAACATTGGACGTTATGATGCTAACACTTTGTTAGCAGCTCAGAGGCGGAAGTCAGAGCTCAGTGCGCCACCAATCATGTTCCGGCTGAAACCCGGTGGCTAAAGATAAAACATAAACTAACGAAGCTTCGAGGCTGGGACATTTTCCTCAAGGAATTTTAATAATCAAGGAACTCGAATCCTTCGAGGAATCGCTTCAGCCCTACACAGAACCGGGTCAGGAACAGAATCGGACCTGCTTCAGGTTTCAAGCAGAAGCTTCAGAGATGCTTCAGGCTTCCTGAAGCGCCGCTCATGGTTGAAGTGAGATAAAGACTCAGGTCCGACTCACAACGTCTGTCACACTGCAGAGTTACATCCAAACCACAGATGACCACTGGAAGCATTTCATGAAACAGGGTCAAACGGCTGATTCGCTTGAAGGGGACACAAATGTTACTTGGCATCTTAATAGCACTGAGCAGGAAATGAAGGATCACTCAGCTAATAACTTATTCATGTCAACAAAAGCCAGGAAAATGACATTCTTCAGAGTGAGAGGCAGATATTACAGCACCAGGCCAATATGGAGTTTTTAATTACATGTAATTTCCATGATTCTGATTTACTGACGTCTTTTTAGTAGGAGACCAGCAGATCGTCACTGCAGGCAGACGATGGTCATGAACCCAGAGATGAACCAACCCAGATGGAGTGGAGAGCAGCAAGGTTAGGGTTACCCTGCAGGACGACACGCCTCACCTCCACCACCAGGTTGATTCAACACGTTTCTGAGCAAGACATGGAGTCTTATAAGTGTTGATATCTGACTCGGATCAAGAAGAGCCACAACACACAACCTCATCCAGCCACACATATCAAAATGTGGCTGGGCGTTTATGTGGAAGCTGGAGATGAAAAGCCATTTACCACCGAGCAATTAGAGCAGATAATAGCAAACTGTGACTAAATAGTTCATTTAAACTGCAGAAGAGGAAAAGAAGTGATGGAGAAAAGGAACGATAAGAAGCAAATCCTTATCTTAAAGACTTTGCCTGACTGGATAAATACAAAGAATCCACAAGCAGATTCAATAATTAGATCAATTAAACCAGCAGATGATCAGATGCAGAAGCTTCCAGCTCACAAAGCTGCTTTCAGGAACCGGAGGAGAACCTGCAGCTCACACTGCGGAGGAGCAGGAGGACCAGCCAGGGGCGGATCTAGAAAAATATCTATGGGGGGGTGAGAGGGGGCAGCATATGCCAGTGTGTGTGTATTTATATATATATGTATATATATATATATATATATATATATATATATATATATATATATATACATATATATATAAATAAAACGTCTCATTCTCACATTTAGCTTACACAGACCTAACATTGGACTTTATCTACTTGATGCAAATTATTGTTTTTAACTTGCATTGTTTCAAAATGAGCTTCTAGCACTGAGGATTAAATATAACTTCTTAATATAGTTAATTATTTGTATGTCTTTCATTCTCCTGCTAATTGACTGGATTGGACAGCGCCTATTAGTCGCTACGTGATTCATTGAGTTATGTCCAGAAAACCATTTTATCCCAATGCAGGACGAGCAGAAATCTGTCACAAAATATTCATAGTGCCATCAGATATATTTATTAATAAAGAGGAGAAAACTGATGTTTGATCAATTCTCCGTTATACAAACCTATAAACAGTTTTGTTTCTGTTAGTTCTGTCAAGATGCAAGAAGGATCAGCTTTTATGTTATATCGGTCAATCATTTTATTATAAATATGCTGTAGGAGCCGCAGTTTGATGATTACCTCAGTTTTTGTCGCTTGTTTAACATTTAGGAATTGCATCTGCTGGCGTCACATTAAAGGTACAATAAAGCTGATAAACAGGTGAAGAACCAAACTCCACTTCTATTCTGCCGTTTATCGCTCTGTGTATTGGACCCGTTGCCATGGCAACCGACAGACAACAGCTCAACGAGCAGACAGAGCGGAGATTACTGATCAGGGAAACAAGACCAAAAAGCAAACAAAACACACAAAAAAGTATCACAAACACCAAGACAGAACATTCAGTCTGTTACATGATGCTGTCAGGCTTGACGTCTATATTATCATTAAGTTTTCGCCTGATCACAGTGTGTTGATTAGCTGATTTTTGATTAGCTCAATTAAACAGCTGCTCTACTGATGACTTGGTGGCGGGTTGACCTGTTTTAGTGCCAACGGAACCAAAACACACCGAACTGCGCAGCACATGCTAAGCTTATCAAAGTCAATAGAGGCTATCAACAGTTAGGCTAGCATAACTGACCCACTGTTGTTGCTCAGGTTGCCCAGGTTCTCACTTCCTGGTCTCTCACTTCCTGGTCTCTCACTTCCTGGTCTCTCACTTCCTGGTTCTCACTTCCTGGTCTCTCACTTCCTGGTCTCTCACTTCCTGGTTCTCACTTCCTGGTCTCTCACTTCCTGGTCTCTCACTTCCTGGTCTCTCACTTCCTGGTTCTCACTTCCTGGTTCTCACTTCCTGGTTCTCACTTCCTGGTTCTCACTTCCTGGTTCTAATTTCCTGGAGGTTATCACACAATCAGAGTTCAAACTGCTGGATCACCTCAGCTCCACTGATGATGATGAAGAGTTTTCAAACCAAGACAAAGGAGCAAAGGTCGCCCCCTAGAGGCTGATGATGAACCGAACCTCTGGGAAATGTTTCTGACAGCATCTTGAATCTAGAAGTTGTTTCAGACCCAACATCAGATCACCTTTGACCCCGGAAAAGGGTAGAGGTCCTTCTCCGGGTCAGGGGGGTCGTCCTGCCTCAAGTGGAGGAGTTTAAGTATCTGGGGATCTTGTTCACCAATGAGGGAAGAAGGGAGATGGACAGGCGGATTGGGGCGGCGTCTGCCGTGAAGCGGCGCTGTACCGGTCCGTCGTGGTGAAGAGAAGCTGAGTCAAAAGGCGAAGCTCTTGATTTACCGGTCGATCTACGTTCCCACCCTCATCTATGGTCATGAGCTTTGGGTCATGACCGAAAGAACCAGATCACGGATACAAGCGGCCGAAATGGGTTTCCTCCTCAGGGTGGCTGGGCCCTTAGAGAGAGAAGCTCAGTCATCAGGAGGGACTCAGAGTAGCTGCTGCTCCTCCACGTCCAGAGGAGCCAGTTGAGGTTCGGGCATCTGGTCAGGATGGAGCCTCATGGTGAGGAGTTCAGGTCCCACCAGGAGGAGGAGAGACCAGGACACCTGGAGGGACGATGTCTCTCTGCTGGCCTGGGACGCCTTGGGGTTCCTGGAGGAGCTGGAAGAGGCTGGAGAGGGAAGACTGGGCCTCCTGAAGCTGCTGCCCCCGAGACCCGACCAGGATAAGAGGAAGAAAATGGATGGATGGATGAAGAAAAATACATTTATTATCAAAATATGTATTTATGCTTATATTTCTTAAAAAATATACGTATATGAATAAAATAATATATAAAGAATATATTTCTTATCAAAATATGTATTTATGCATTTATTTCTTATGAAAAATATAAATAAAATAACAAATATATAAAGAATAATATATTATCAAAAAATGTATTTTTGCTTTTATTTCTTATATAAAATAAATATATAAATAAAATATATAAAGAATAATATATTTCTTATCAAAATATGTATTTTTGCTTTATTTCTTATCAAAAATATATATACACACAGCAACATATAAACAAAAGATAAATTTATAAATAAAATTATATATTGTGTGTGTGTGTGAGTGTGTGTGTGTTGTGTGTGTGTGTGTGGTGTGTGTGTGTGTGGTGTGTGTGTGTGTGTGAGTGTGTGTGTGTGTGTGGTGTGTGTGTGTGTGTGGTGTGTGTGTGGTGGTGTGTGTGTGTGTGTGTGTGTGTGTTGTGTGTGTGTGTGTGTGTGTGTGTGGTGGTGTGTGTGTGTGTGTGTGTGTGAGTGTGTGTGTGTGTGTGGTGTGTGTGTGTGTGTGTGTGTGGTGTGTTGTGTGTGTGTGTGTGTGTGTGAGTGTGTGTGTGTGTGTGTGTGTGTGTGTGTGTGTGTGTGGTGTGTGAGTGTGTGTGTGTGTGGTGTGTGTGTGTGTGTGTGTGTGTGTGTGTGTGTAGTGTGGTGTGTGTGTGTGTGTGTGTGTGTGTGTGTGTGTGTGTGTGTGTGTGTGTGTGTGTGTGTGTGTGTGTGTGGTGTGTGTGGTGAGTGTGTGTGTGTGTGTGTGTGTGTGTGTGTGTGTGTGTGTGCTTCATGTAACTCTGTTAGGGGCGAAGCTGCAGGTCTCCGTGTCCAACAGCGAGTTAATCCAGCAGGTTTTAATGGTGGAGGCAGAAACAGCAACCAGCTCCTCCTCCTGCTCCTCATCACCTCCTGAGGAAGTGATGAGGAGCAGGAGGAGGTCCAGGCCGTCGTCTCCATCCGGTATTTGAAGTTCTTCCAGAGAACGAGGGCAGCAACATTTTCTCCACCGTTGAAATCTCTTCATTTTCATGGTTTATGCTAAAATGTCGGGTTCTTGTTAAAGTCCTGAGTTCAGCACCGAGCGGCGGAAACAGAAACAACAGAACCAAGCAGGAGCTCAAATGTTAAGTCATGCTGACACTTTTGGCCTCTGATTAGAACAATAACTCTGAATAAAATCTGAAGTTTGGCTTTTCCATGGAAACCATGGTGACAGCGTGAGCCGGGTAATTTCCTCTCATCCAGGTCCAAACGCTGCGCCGCAGGAAAAACACATCATTTCATTTCATTACTTGTGTTTTTACCACAAACCTGTTTTTGAGTTTTGGTTAAACTGCTGAAAATAAGAATCATTTCAATTGTTGATGGAAGTCACCTAAATCTGACAGAAGCAGTTAGAGCCACACAGACAGGAAGTGGCGTTTGGTTCCTGCACACCGACTTCCTGTCAAAGTCAGATTCTCCTGCTGGAGGTGGAGAATGACCAGAAACACTGTGATGACATCACTTCCTTCATGGAGAACCGGCTTCAGAAAACTACAAGCAGAGAATCTGGTTCCTTAAGGAGGCAGAATCATCAAAAACCAACTTTTCATCATGTTTTCATGTTTCCATGTTTTCATGCTTTAATGTCTTAATGTTTTCATGTTTCAATGTTTTCATATTTCCATGTTTTCATGTTTTAATGTTTTCATGTTTCCATGTTTTCATGTTTCCATGTTTCCATGTTTTCATGTTTCCATTATTTCATATTTCCATGTTTTCATGTTTTAATGTTTTCATGTTTCCATGTTTTCATGCTTTAATGTCTTAATGTTTTCATGTTTCAATGTTTTCATATTTCCATGTTTTCATGTTTTAATGTTTTCATGTTTCCATGTTTTCATGTTTCAATGTTTTCATATTTCCATGTTTTCATGTTTTAATGTTTTCATGTTTCCATGTTTTCATGTTTCCATGTTTCCATGTTTTCATGTTTTAATGTTTTCATGTTTCCATGTGATCAGGTGGTCTGGTGATCTGGTGATCAGGTGGTCTGGTGGTCAGGTGATCTGGTGGTCTGGTGGTCTGGTGATCTGGTGGTCTGGTGGTCTGGTGATCTGGTGATCAGGTGGTCTGGTGATCTGGTGGTCTGGTGGTCTGGTGATCTGGTGATCAGGTGGTCTGGTGGTCAGGTGATCTGGTGGTCTGGTGGTCTGGTGATCTGGTGATCAGGTGGTCTGGTGGTCTGGTGATCTGGTGGTCTGGTGGTCTGGTGATCTGGTGATCTGGTGGTCTGGTGGTCTGGTGATCTGGTGATCAGGTGGTCTGGTGGTCTGTGTCTGGTGATCTGGTGGTCTGGTGGTCTGGTGATCTGGTGATCAGGTGGTCTGGTGGTCTGGTGATCTGGTGATCAGGTGGTCTGGTGGTCAGGTGATCTGGTGGTCTGGTGGTCTGGTGATCTGGTGATCAGGTGGTCTGGTGGTCTGGTGATCTGGTGGTCTGGTGGTCTGGTGATCTGGTGTCATGGTGGTCTGGTGGTCTGGTGATCAGGTGGTCTGGTGGTCTGGTGATCAGGTGATCAGGTGGTCTGGTGGTCTGGTGATCTGGTGGTCTGGTGGTCTGGTGATCAGGTGGTCTGGTGGTCTGGTGATCTGGTGGTCTGGTGGTCTGGTGATCAGGTGATCAGGTGGTCTGGTGGTCTGGTGATCAGGTGGTCTGGTGGTCTGGTGATCAGGTGATCAGGTGGTCTGGTGGTCTGGTGATCAGGTGGTCTGGTGGTCTGGTGATCAGGTGGTCTGGTGGTCTGGTGATCATGGTGGTCTGGTGGTCTGGTGATCAGGTGGTCTGGTGGTCTGGTGATCAGGTGGTCTGGTGGTCTGGTGATCAGGTGGTCTGGTGGTCTGGTGATCAGGTGGTCTGGTGGTCTGGTGATCAGGTGGTCTGGTGGTCTGGTGATCTGGTGAGTCTGGTGTCTGGTGATCAGGTGGTCTGGTGATCTGGTGATCAGGTGGTCTGGTGGTCTGGTGATCTGGTGATCAGGTGGTCGGTGGTCTGGTGATCTGGTGGATCTGGTGGGTGTCTGGTGATCTGGTGATCAGGTGGTCTGGTGGTCTGGTGATCTGGTGGTCTGGTGGTCTGGTGATCTGGTGATCAGGTGGTCTGGTGGTCTGGTGATCTGGTGGTCTGGTGGTCTGGTGATCTGGTGATCAGGTGGTCTGGTGGTCTGGTGATCTGGTGGTCTGGTGGTCTGGTGATCAGGTGTCTGGTGGTCTGGTGATCTGGTGTCTGGTGGTCTGGTGATCAGGTGATCAGGTGGTCTGGTGGTCTGGTGATCTGGTGGTCTGGTGGTCTGGTGATCAGGTGATCAGGTGGTCTGGTGGTCTGGTGATCAGGTGGTCTGTGTGGTCTGGTGATCAGGTGACGGTGTCTGGTGGTCTGGTGATCAGGTGGTCTGGTGGTCTGGTGAAGGTCGAGGTTGGTACTGGTGGTCTGGTGTGATCAGGTGGTCTGGTGGTCTGGTGATCAGGTGGTCTGGTGGTCTGGTGATCAGGTGGTCTGGTGGTCTGGTGATCAGGTGGTCTGGTGGTCTGGTGATCAGGTGGTCTGGTCTGGATCAGGTCTTGGTGATCAGGTGATCAGGTGGTCTGGTGGTCTGGTGATCAGGTGGTCTGGTGGTCTGGTGATCAGGTGGTCTGGTGGTCTGGTGATCTGGTGGTCTGGTGGTCTGGTGATCAGGTGATCAGGTGGTCTGGTGGTCTGGTGATCTGGTGGTCTGGTGGTCTGGTGATCTGGTGGTCAGGTGGTCTGGTGATCTGGCTCCAGAACCAGGACTCCCAGGTCAACCGGTCTCTGTAAGGAGTGAGGGTCGGTTGTCTGTTCTGTGTGTTAGCTGGTCTATCTGACTTTGAGGGTGTTCAAAATGCGGTCCGGGGGCCATTTGCGTCCCCTGAACTATTTTTTTGCAGCTCCTTTGACCGTAATGTAATATTAGGATAAAACTGCAACTTTTAAGTTAAGATCTAGTTGCAGTAATGTCACATGCATCTCACAGTGATCATTTTTCCAAGCTGCCTGCTTTCCTGTTGTTGTCATGGTAACTAGGATCACGTCTACACAGGGATTTTGACCCTAAAGTTCACGCTGGTGCAGCCGAATCTGCTTCTGAAGTGTTTTCAAATGAACATCCTGTTTTTAAACAGAACAGATTCATTCTTTTCTTCAAAACTAAAATAATGAGCAAACCGTCTGCCTTTTGTAGTGGCTGCTTATTCGGTTCAGTGTGAGACACCATCTTCTTCAACAAGCTTCCGTTTTCTTTCGTTGACCTTCATTAGCTTAGCTCTCGGTCGACGCGTTTCTGTCCCACGATATGCCTTTGTGCATCTTTCAGTAAATTAAAGAAGTTCTTACAACATCCACACAAAGTCTGACAAACTTTACTTTTCTTTGATGTTACCGATGATTCTTTAATCTTGCACATCATTCCACACGTAAAGTAACGTAACGCTCAAAAAACTGTAGAGCTCAGCCGAATGCGCCACATTCAACTTCCTTTCATAAACTGAAGTGACGCAGCACTTTTCGCATGATTTCAATTACGTCCATTAAGTGGCGCTTTACTACAAAAAAAACCCATAATGAAATGGAATCTTATTAACAAATTATCTAAAATATGCAAACAGCATAAACAATAACAAACAATGTTTCACATTTTTGGCTCTTACACCTTTTATTTAACAGGGAAACATTTGAAGTCCAGGTGACCCGACCAGGTGACCCGACCAGGTGACCCGGGTGACCCGACCAGGTGACCTGACCGGGTGACCCGACCAGGTGACCCGTCCAGGTGACCTGACCAGGTGACCCGACCAGGTGACCTTGGTGACCCGACCAGGTGACCCGTTCAGGTGACCCGACCAGGTGACCTGACCAGGTAACCTTGGTGACCCGTTCAGGTGACCCGTTCAGGTGACCCGACCAGGTGACCTGACCAGGTGACCTTGGTGACCCGTTCAGGTGACCCGACCAGGTGACCCGTCCAGGTGACCCGACCAGGTGACCTGACCAGGTGACCTGACCAGGTGACCTTGGTGACCCGACCAGGTGACCCGTTCAGGTGACCTGACCAGGTGACCTGACCAGGTGACCTGGGTGACCCGACCAGGTGACCTGACCGGGTGACCCGACCAGGTGACCTGGGTGACCCGACCAGGTGACCTGACTGGGTGACCTGGGTGACCCGACCAGGTGACCTTGGTGACCCGACCAGGTGACCCGTTCAGGTGACCCGACCAGGTGACCCGACCAGGTGACCCGACCAGGTGACCCGACCAGGTGACCCGTTCAGGTGACCCGACCAGGTGACCTGACCAGGTGACCTTGGTGACCCGTTCAGGTGACCCGTTCAGGTGACCCGACCAGGTGACCTGACCAGGTGACCTTGGTGACCCGTTCAGGTGACCCGTTCAGGTGACCCGACCAGGTGACCTGACCAGGTGACCTTGGTGACCCGTTCAGGTGACCCGACCAGGTGACCCGTCCAGGTGACCCGACCAGGTGACCTGACCAGGTGACCCGTCCAGGTGACCTGACCAGGTGACCCGACCAGGTGACCCGACCAGGTGACCTGACCAGGTGACCTGACCAGGTGACCTGACCAGGTGACCTTGGTGACCCGACCAGGTGACCCGTTCAGGTGACCTGACCAGGTGACCTGACCAGGTGACCCGTCCAGGTGACCTGACCAGGTGACCTGACCAGGTGACCCGACCAGGTGACCCGACCAGGTGACCTTGGTGACCCGACCAGGTGACCCGTTCAGGTGACCCGACCAGGTGACCTGACAAGGTGACCTTGGTGTGGCCCGACCAGGTGACCTGGTTGACCCGACCAGGTGACCTTGGTGACCCGACCAGGTGACCCGTTCAGGTGACCGACCAGGTGACCCGACCAGGTGACCCGACCAGGTGACCTGACCAGGTGACCTTGGTGACCCGTTCAGGTGACCCGTTCAGGTGACCCGACCAGGTGACCTGACCAGGTGACCTTGGTGACCCGTTCAGGTGACCCGACCAGGTGACCCGTCCAGGTGACCCGACCAGGTGACCTGACCAGGTGACCCGACCAGGTGACCTTGGTGACCCGACCAGGTGACCCGTTCAGGTGACCTGACCAGGTGACCTGACCAGGTGACCGGACCAGGTGACCCGTTCAGGTGACCTGACCAGGTGACCCGACCAGGTGACCTTGGTGACCCGACCAGGTGACCCGTTCAGGTGACCTGACCAGGTGACCTGACCAGGTGACCCGTCCAGGTGACCTGACCAGGTGACCTGACCAGGTGACCCGTCCAGGTGACCCGACCAGGTGACCCGACCAGGTGACCTTGGTGACCCGACCAGGTGACCCGTTCAGGTGACCCGACCAGGTGACCTGACAAGGTGACCTTGGTGACCTGACCAGGTGACCCGTCCAGGTGACCCGACCAGGTGACCCGACCAGGTGACCTGACCAGGTGACCTGGGTGACCCGACCAGGTGACCTTGGTGACCCGACCAGGTGACCCGTTCAGGTGACCCGACCAGGTGACCTGACCAGGTGACCTGACCAGGTGACCCGTCCAGGTGACCCGACCAGGTGACCCGACCAGGTGACCCGACCAGGTGACCTGGGTGACCCGACCAGGTGACCTTGGTGACCCGACCAGGTGACCTTGGTGACCCGACCAGGTGACCCGTTCAGGTGACCTGACCAGGTGACCTGACCAGGTGACCCGTCCAGGTGACCCGACCAGGTGACCCGACCAGGTGACCTGGGTGACCCGACCAGGTGACCTTGGTGACCCGACCAGGTGACCCGTTCAGGTGACCTGACCAGGTGACCTGACCAGGTGACCCGTCCAGGTGACCCGTCCAGGTGACCCGACCAGGTGACCCGACCAGGTGACCTGGGTGACCCGACCAGGTGACCCGTTCAGGTGACCTGACCAGGTGACCTGACCAGGTGACCCGTTCAGGTGACCTGACCAGGTGACCTGACCAGGTGACCCGTCCAGGTGACCCGTCCAGGTGACCCGACCAGGTGACCCGACCAGGTGACCCGACCAGGTGACCTGACCAGGTGACCTCGCCTCTCGCCCAGAACGTCAGCTGGAGAGGCAGCAGCTCCTCCCGACCCCATTAAGGGACAAGGTGATAGAAAGTGGATGGATGGACATCTGAAGTTTATGATCTACAAAACAATTGGATTGTTTGTTTAATTCTAATAGTTTTTAAAACGATACTTTTATCCTGCGTGTCCAAACATTTGGACATCCTGGACAACAGAGAGACGGATGGACTGAAATCAGCATCAAGCTGCTGTGACTGTGTGAAATATTGTCCAGATATTTCCTTCATAGATTGTGTGCAGCGTGAGGAAGAGCCGACCCGACTCAGCGACACATTCTGCTGTAATGAAGCTGCTTTTATTGGACGGCAGCTGATTGATTGTCATCTTTAACGTTTTGAAACTTCAGCGTTTCTGAGCCATCAGCACCGACCGTTAAATCCTCTGAGCATTAGTCTTATGTCTGATCAGTAATAATTTATGTACCGAATAAGAGCTGAGCTCTCTGAAGCATTTCAGTACATTTATGACTTGTGGCCAGAATTAGCTGTCGCCATAAATAACAATATATAAGCAGCAGAAACACTTTGTGCTCCATCATCTTCATTGATATGTTGGCGGATCGTCTACAGAAAGGTTGTGTCAATAAAACAGGTGAGTGGGCTTAGCTCCGCCCACAGGAGGAGGAATTCTGCTGCGTTTGATCGGATGCTGAAGTTTTTTATTTAACCTGAGCAACAGGAGGGCGAAGCTGATGAAAAACCCAACGTGAGGAATAACATGAAGTTTTCCACCCAGGAGTTCCCACCTGCTCATCTGGGTTCGGGAAGTTCAGGTCTCTGCAGCTGAACCTGAATGTTCGGTTTCAGCTCTGCGTCGGGTTTCCAGTTGGTTCCTGTTCGCTTTGTGCCGATGGACCGGTTCCCGAAAAGCTGCAGCTCCCCCAATGACACACGCTTCAATCCGCCTGCTGTGGGAATGACAACTGGAGACTGAGGAACACAATGGGAACGCCATGGGAACGTGGTGGGAACATGATGGGAACATGATGGGAATGTGATGGGAACGCCATGGGAAGGCGGTGGGAATGTGGTGGGAACACAATGGGAATATGATGGCAATGTGATGGGAACGCGGTGGGAACATGGTGGGAACATGGTGGGAACGCGGTGGGAATGTGGTGGGAACGTTGTGGGAATATAATGGGAACGCCATGAGAACGGGGTGGGAATGTGATGGGAACGCAGTGGGAATGTGGTGGGAACACAATGGGAACATGGTGGAAATATGATGGGAAAATTATGGTAATGTGATGGGAACGCCATGGGAATGTGGTGGGAACGTCCTGAGAATGTGGTGGGAATGTGATGGGAACGTGTTGGGAACACGGTGGGAATGTGATGGGAACGCCATCGGAATGTGGCGAGAACATGATGGGAACCCAAAGAGAATGAAGTGGGAATGTGATGGGAATATGATGGGAACGCAATGGGAACGCCATGGGAACATGGTGGGAATGTGATGGGAACGTGTTGGGAACACGGTGGGAATGTGATGGGAACGCAATGGGAATGCCATCGGAATGTGGCGAGAACATGATGGGAACCCAAAGAGAATGAAGTGGGAATGTGATGGGAATATGATGGGAACGCAATGGGAACGCCATGGGAACACGGTGGGAATGTGATGGGAACGCAATGGGAACATGGTGGGAATGTGATGGGAACGTGTTGGGAACACGGTGGGAATGTGATGGGAACGCAATGGGAATGCCATCGGAATGTGGCGAGAACATGATGGGAACCCAAAGAGAATGAAGTGGGAATGTGATGGGAATATGATGGGAATGTGATGGGAACGTCCTGAGAACGTGGTGGGAATGTGATGGGAATGTGTTGGGAATGCAATGGGAACATGGTGGGAATGTCATGGGAACGTGATGGGAACCCAAAGAGCATGAAGTGGGAATGTGATGGGAACGTGGTGGGAACTGGATGACTCAACAGTTTGTCCTTTTAAACCTCAGAGAGCGCCATGATGCACTGTAAAAACACAAAGTCGTACTGAGAACTTTTCTCTAGTTTCTGGTCCAAATATATTAGTTGATTTGAAAAAGACAAACTAACTTTTAAATGACCGTCCAGCAACACGGGAGCTTATTTCCTCAATATTACTGGAAACGTTCCAGGTTCACTTAAGACATTTTTATTTCAAGTGAAATAGTTGACCAACATCACTATGGCTTTTCTAAATCCATGTTAGCTTCCATCCCATTTCCTCCAGGTTCGTTGTCCTTCCCTGCCTCTCTCACCTAACCCTCTCTTCTCTTCCTCTCCTCTCTTCGTCCTTCGTCTCGTCCGCCACATTGTCTCCCTTTTTGCAGCGCTTCCTCCTTCCTGGCCTTTCCCGCTGTTCTGTTCTCACCATTGAAAAATGACTTTCTAGATGAATTCCAGGAACCTTGGTGCAGAGATGATGCTAATGACAGGCAATTACTGCGAGGCAGAATCACTAATGGACTTTTACCATCATTTATCTGCAGCAGATCATGACAAGGGGAGTGAGAACCGAGCCGCAGCAAAGCCGAGCTGCAGGAAACTTTCAAAAGTGTCAGAAAGGAAGATGTCAAGTGATTCAGAGCAGGAAAAAATGAAACCAGAGAGTGGAGCCAGGAAATGAATGAGTTTAGAAGCAACTCAGGCTGGGAGACGAACAGCTGCAGCTTTTAGCTCTTCTGCTCCCAAACCAACGTCACAGCAGGAAACGACCCGTAAGACGAACAGAACCGGACCAGCAGGGCCAAATGGACCAACCGGGGCTTTGACGCTTCATTCACTGATGAATAATAATAATTATTATTATTATCTGATAATCTGATTCAACTGATAATAGTCAGTTGAATCAGTTGAAGTGAATCGGTTGAAGTGAATCAGTTGAAGTGAATCAGCTGAAGTGAATCAGCTGAAGTGAATCAGCTGAAGTGAATCAGTTGGAGTGAATCAGTTGAAGTGAATCAGTTGAAGTGAATCAGCTGAAGTGAATCAGTTGAAGTGAATCAGTTGAAGTAAATCAGCTGAAGTGAATCAGTTGAAGTGAATCAGTTGAAGTGAATCAGTTGAAGTAAATCAGCTGAAGTGAATCAGTTGGAGTGAATCAGTTGGAGTGAATCAGTTCTCCAGCTCTGTCCTGCTTCCTGTCCATTTTCATCAGTGATGTTGCTCTGCTGCTCTTCTCGCTGCAGTGACTCAACATTCAGGTAGTCCTGCAGCTGAAATGCATCAGAGCTGCTGATTCGTCATGTTTTGATTAGAATTTGTCAGACTTGATGTTTGCTGAGAAATAAATTCTGCTACAGATTCACTTAGAGCCGATTCTCGAAGTCAGAATAAAATCCAGGGAGTTTCAGAGATGGAGGGACTCCAGATGAGCAGCTCGCTGACTGATGAAGGAGTCTGACTCCTCTCATCGTTTCTCCTCCATGCTGAGGAACTAGAGGCGCCTCAGTTGTTCAACTTGAGCTGCTGATGTTCGGCAGCGACACGTCAAATGGGATCTTTCATTTCTGACACATCCTGTTTGTTCCTGCTCCACCTTCACTAACCACTTGACCTTTAGCTTCATCTCATAGAGACGAACAATGAAAGAGGAACAGGCTGACAAGGACATCGATCAGAACTAATCAAACACATCAAGGCTTCAGAACAGAAGAGGGATCCGCTGAGATCCGCTGATGGGAACCAGGAAGTCCTCAGAGATCTGCAGCTGGATCTGGTTCTGCTCCGCATCAGAACCAGAACCAAACATGGAGAAGCAGCATTCAGCTTCTATGCGCCACAGATCTGGAACAAATCCAGAAAACTGAAAACCAGACGAAAACCAGATCCTTTAAATCCAGACTAAAAGCTGCTGGTGAGAAGCTAAATGGACCGTCGGTTCGGTTCTTTGATCAGTTCTGTCTCTTGGCTTCGCCTGATCAAAACTCTGTGAATAAAAGGAGCAGAACCGGAGTTATTACACCGGGTCGGCTGCAGCAAACGGTTCCCATGGACCGCAGCGCGTTTCACATTCAGCCCTGAATACAGCTGAACCCTCAGCATGTAGGGAAACATTTAAGTGCCAGATAAATTCTGAAACAGCAAATCATTAAAACCAGAAAAGACTCATTACGAGGAGAGACATATGAGATTCATGTCTCCTTTTAACAATAAAACTTTTGGTTCAAAGCAGCAGCTCAAGAGGAGATGCAGGTATTTTATGAAGAGAAAAATTAAACTTACAAGCTGGATGACAAGAAAACAAGCAGGAAGAGAGCAAACAGAAAAACCATTAAAGTGACGGGAAGCAGCAGGCAGAAGACAGAGAAACAAGATGGAGGAACAGTGGGAGAAACAGACAGAGGAGCTGAAACACTGAGGCAGAGGAACAAGGAAGCCAAGGAATCAGAGGGGAGTGGAGGCAGCTGGAGGGGAAGCAAAGAACTGAGAGACGGTCCAGTCGACCCGGTTCTACTGGACCCAGAACTTCTGCTCCTCCTCCAGCTGCTCTGAGTCCAACCAGCTGTTCCCCTCCTGGCCTGTGGCGGCGCTGCACCAACAACCACTGGAGGAAACGACACAGAAACCTCTGAAGACGCTGAGAGCGACTTCCTGCTTCACCATGGAAACAAGATGGAGGATTTTAGGCTAAAGACCAGGAGCCATTTCTGCTGCTAGCGCCAGGCTAGCAAGTTAGCTTTGGTTGGATTTGCTCATGCATTGCTCATGCAGCAGCTCTTTGCTCAGCTGCAGCAGCTCTTTGCTCAGCCTGCACCCAGCTCTTTGCTCACCTGCAGCAGCTCTTTGCTCACCTGCAGCAGCTCTTTGCTCAGCTGCAGCAGCTCTTTGCTCACCTGCAGCAGCTCTTTGCTCAGCTGCAGCAGCTCTTTGCTCAGCTGCAGCAGCTCTTTGCTCACCTGCAGCAGCTCTTTGCTCACCTGCAGCAGCTCTTTGCTCAGCTGCAGCAGCTTTTTGCTCACCTACAGCAGCTCTTTGCTCACCTGCAGCAGCTCTTTGCTCAGCTGCAGCAGCTCTTTGCTCACCTGCAGCAGCTCTTTGCTCAGCTGCAGCAGCTCTTTGCTGACTCTGATGTGTCGGTTTGTAGTTGAAGCTGCTGTTTTGGTAAAATTGGTCAGTTTCAAAGATAAAATCCTGATATTTCTGCCTCAGACACTGACAGGAAGAGGTGTTAGTTTTTAAAGTTTCATTCATTCCCATCCTTGTCCTTCTGGTGCAGAAAGCTGCAGGTGGCGCTCTGCTCATCTCCAGCAGTCAGCAGGTGAGAAACTGGGCAGCCACCAGTCTATCTCAGGGGAAACTGGTAACTTTTCAAACTGAATCTTTCCTCTTTCAGCCACAGAGGGAATCATAAAAGTCATTTTTCAGCTCAGTCACCCTGAAATTTCCTGCCATGATTGATCACTAAGCGAGGCAGATCTGCAGAGAAGCGGAGGTTACCACGTGAAAAGTCTCTTTCCGTTTGTGAAAGGGTTTTAAATGGCTGGTCAGAACCAGCAGGTCAAACGATCACTGAAGAACAGAAGATCTGCTCTGCCTTCTTTATTTAGAGACGCCATTCTGGTTGTCTGGCAAAGCATGGAGGGTAAAACGGGATTACGGCCAACGGCTAATGAGCTATTTAGTGCTGGAAGTGCTGCCAGGAACGAGCGACCTGCTGCTTGTCCAATTTGCATGTTGAGCTTCACAAAGACAAAAGAACATTTCTGGGATCTAAAAAGCAGACCGACGCTCTGAAGGCGACTTCTGCTCTTTGTGAGTCTTTGTGGTTTTACAGTGCTGCCATCCTAGTGACTGACTGGTTCCTGTTGCTAAATGTCACTTTAAACCTTTGGCTTCCAGCAGCGCTCAGGTTTTTACCAAGTGATTAGCGATGCTAATTAAACAGCTGTGCTAACCACAAACCACCAAACATTAGTTCTGCTAACGCTAAAGCTCTATGCTACAATGATTATTATCTAAAGCGCTAGCGTTAGCCATGTTGATATCCGCTATGTGTCGATGAGACAAATGGATCATGTTTGGAACAAACCTTTCATAAAACACAGCAGGAAGCCAACAAGTTTTAATCAGACATGAAGATGAAACACAAACTGAAAAAACGACAGAATGATTCATGCAGGGAGGAGGAAACCTGGGAAAATGTTTGTGACACACACACACACACACACACACACACACACACACACACACACGTCTGTGACGTCATGGAGGAAGCTGGAGCACCCAGAGAGGATCCACACATGCACAGGAATGAAACATCTCCTGTCATGGACATTTACAGAGATGCTGCCACCTAAACTAAATCCTCATATTGGATCAGCTCGTCCAGCAGAGCGACAGCTTCCTGGTCCAGTCAGTACCGTCCTGCAGACCCGGAGCGGCCGGACCTCACCGCTGACCAGACAGCTGCCTGTCTCTGCAGGCCTTTCTGCTTCATCATCCTGCAGCAGGGAGGAACGTAACTGAGAATCGCCTCCATTTCAGCGTCTGATGGCGTTTCCAGCCTCCTCTGTTCCCACCTGCAGGGTTCTGATCCGGAAGGCAGCGGGTTCTGCTGCAGCCGCAGGAGAACAGACTCATTTCCACACCACTGCAGCCCGATGTGTCTCTACGTTTCTTTCCTATTCATTAGCTGCTGTGTGCTGCCCGTCGGGCCACAGTCCAAATGTCACAGCACCACTCCACTGAATCCGATAAAAATCGACCCGGTTCTGTTGTTGAACTGTTTGATTGGATCAGCCTCTCATGACACAACTAGGACACACTTCACATGAATCACTTCCTCCTGATTTCAGATGAAGTCGCTCTTCATTTGTGACTCTGGAGTTTGACTCTAACTTCTAGAAAAACATCTATAGATCAGCATGATGACACAAACAAGTCAGTGATCCTCAGTAAAAACACGTTATTTATCCCACAGGGACATTAAATGTAGCAGTCAGTCTTCCAACTATTCTGATTAGGCCTCTGACTGAAGACCGTCTCTGTATGACCTTCTCATGCTAACAGGCTGACAGCAGAGACGATATTCCACAGCAACATGATGACATCATCAGCTGCTTCTCCGTCTCCTTTGCTTTGGCTGCTCCTCTTTAAACCTCCGTCTGAACAAACTGTGTAATTTCTGGTCTACAATTTTTCAGATTCTGTCTGAAGCTTTTGAAATAGGCATCCAGCCCAGTGCCGAATTGGCAATATTTGGAGTTCCAGGGGAGGGTATATCATTAACACATGATTTTAAAAATGTACTGGCTTTTTCAACTCTCCTCGCCCGAAGAAGAATACTTTTAGCGTGGAAATCAGAACAGCCCCCAAGGCTTCTCTCTGGTTGAAAGATCTGATTCTGTTCCTTAAGTTAGAGAAGATTAAATTTTGTGTTAGAGGTTCGATCCAAAAATTTTATAAAACTTGGGCCCCTCTATTATTTTACTTTGAGAGGCTGGATGCTCTTCCTCGAGCCTGATGGCCATGCAGAGGTTGGCTCTGCTGTGCCTGTGCTCTGGCCCGGCGGCCTCAATGGTTCTGGCTACTGACAGTGTTCGTCCACCTGCGCAGTTTTGTTTATCCATGTCTTGACTCGGTTTGTGTACCCAGGTGTATTTACACCTGTTTGCATGTTGTTACGTATTGAGTTTTTCCTTCTGATTGTGTCGTTTTTTGTTTTCGTGTTTTATTTTTTTTTTTTCAGCTTATCTTTATTATTTTTCTCTTTGTATTTCATATTTTATTTATTATTGTTTCATTTATTTATTTTACTATTATTATTATTTTTTCTTTCCTATTTGTTGCAGATGGGGACAGTTAGGGAAGGGTAGAGAATACTGGGGGAAAAAAAAAAAAACATGCCGTGTTTGCTTTGTCCCTGTTGTCAATGCCTTCTTGTTGTTGGATGTTTAAATAAATAAATAAATAAAAAAAACCTCCGTCTGGCGTCACATTGCTCCACTTGTATTTTTACAGAAATCTCTAAACGTTGGACGGACTCGGGTTCTGACTGGAAGCAGGAAACAGAATCTGACCAGAGCTGCGGCCGGTCGGCCTGCTGGCGCCATGAACACGTAATAAGAAATAAAGTCAAGAAACATCAAGACAGAAACCTGAATGACTTTTAAACAGCATGTCAGCAAAAATCTTGATTTCATTTATGGACAAAAAAGGCCAAACAAACTGGATGATATCTGACTAATTCATACTGGACACATTTCAGTTAATGCAACCAAAACCTCCAGAACGTATCCCTCAGCATGATGCTGCCGCCACCATGTCTCACAGCCTCTCATCCACCTTCTGCCTCCCGTTGGTGGTGAATAAAACTTTTCAGGCTTTATTTCAACAACGTCCATCACCAAGAAATATTCATGGACGTTTCTGAGACAAACGTCAGCTAAACAAATCAAACAGTGACTGAATGTGTAGCGGCAGAGCCGATCCAGAAGGACCTTCTGTGGAGCCGCTAGCAGGACGTCTGACCAGGGAGGCAGAGCGGCGCCGACTGCTGGACGCTCAGGCCTGCAGAGCCGCAGTGAATTCACAGCTAATCTTGAATTCACAGCTCATCAGTAAATTCACTGAGTGCCTCAGAAGCTGCAGCTGGAGCCACTTGGGGACGTTAAAAAGTGTTTTTTGGGCTTAAGTTCATCTTATGGACTTATTTACATTAATTTGACTTAATTCTTTTGCTTTTGCTATGACAACTTACTTTTTTGTATTAATTTAACTCAAAACTTACACTAAATAGTTGAACCAACTTAATTAAATTGCTTCTATAGGTAACAAGCAATTCAATTAAGTTTATCCAACTTAATTTATTAAGTTTAACCAATTCAATATATTCTAATCATCCAACTCAGTTTGTTAATTTATTTAACAAATGTATTAAGTATGTTTAAGATAACAGATTTAAGTCACTCTAACTGAAATCATTTATTTTCTTCTGATAAACATTTAAAATCTCTTTGTCTTAATTCTACAGAAAGTCAAGTGAAACTAAAGGACCTTTTTACTTTGACTTTACTTGAAATAATAAAGTTCAGTATCGTGTTTGTACCACGACTGAAGCCAACAGGGACAGATTCCTCAGTATTGACTGTGGCTCAGTGGGTGGAGTGAAGTCGTCTTGTGATTGGAAGGTTGTAGGTTCAATTCCAGCTTCCTGCTGCCACATGTTGGTGTGTGAATGAGACTAATGTAGACACTGCATTAAATCTGTTATTTTAAACATACTTAATAAATTTGTTTCAAAAATTAGCAAGTTGAATTGGATGATTACAATATATTGAATTGGTTAAACTTAATAAATTAAGTTGGATAAACTTAATTGAATTGCTTGTTACCCATAGAAACAATTCAATTAAGTTGGTTAAACTTTTTCTTTTTAGTGTTGTGATGTTTTCTGTTGAATGGTCCATTTTCACCAGCAGCCGTGTAGAAGATGAGTTCTCACATTGATGTCTGGCAGGTGACCAGTTTGCTTGTCTTGTTCTGACAAGCAGATGGAGTTTAAATCCTAATCACATCTGAGTCTTATTCATATTTATGCATCTGGCAGACGATGCATTGAAAGCATCAGACGATTTGAAGCTCCCTGCAGTCGCCCTGCATGGAGACGCCCTGATGCAGAGATGGAAGCTCCGCCCACTTTCACACAGAAACCACAAGTTTACATACGCCCAGCGATTTTCTGGATTCATTTCCAGAAGCTGGAAGGAGCTGAGTTCATCTGGTTTCAGGTCGGCTGCTGCTGCTGCAGCTGCTGCTGCTGCTGCTGCTGCTGCTGCTGCTGCTGCTGCTGCTGCTGCTGCTAGCTGCTGCTGCTGCGATTTGCTCCTCTGGTCATTTAAATCAACACCTTCATGAACTGCAGAGTTTCTACATGATGGACGAAAAGCTGTTATGTTTTATGGAAAAGATTATTTAAAATAGACAGAAATCATCTAATAAATTCTAATCAAAGTTTATATTTCCAGAAAAATGAACCCATAAAGAAATAATCAGTTCATTCTGTTCATTATGAATGATCATTAAATGAAAAACTATTTAAAAAGCGTCTTGGTGAGATGTGAGGATTCAGTGGAAATGTTTAGGATGAACTTCAGCGCCGCTTTCTGTGTTTTTAAACTTTTATTTCCTGATGACATTTATGGCTTTGAGCCTGTGGCCAAATTCACCCATAAATCCTTAAATGATTGGATTGAGATCATTTATTTACTTTCTCTCTGCCGTGTTTCACTGAGATTAGAGGAAGAGTAATAAACACAGGATCTTCATATGTGATGATGGAGCTGCAGCTTCAGGTTCAAACATCAGAACTGTGTCCTCAGGTTTCTGACCATCAGAGGGAGGAAGGAGATCCTGGACCAAACGCTGCAGACGGTTCACTGTCCGCGTTGGGAAGGTGACATTGATGCTCCGTTTGGTCAGATCCTACCAACATGGCCGCCGCTCAGAGGCCTTTAGCAGGTCAGGAGTTTTACATAAAGAAGAACTCCTCTCTGCTCTCATCCGTCCAGAAGCCGAATCATTAAAACATCCGATTGTTGGATATAATCACAGAAGATAAATGCTCTCAGATAAATGATGGTGAAGCCGAGGAGAGCTTATTTGTTAAATTTATGGAAAATGACTGTAATTTGAATGATAATGAGGGAAGTGAAGCTAATTGGTGGTCAGGTGAGAGTGAGCCCCTCCCTCCTGCAGCAGCAGCATTAACCTGACAGCAGCCTGACCTCCAACCACCGGCTAATTACAAACCTCATTATGTTCATTATGTTCCTGGAGTCCCGCTAGCGCCGCGCGGCTGCAGGTCTGATGCTGGGAGCGTCAGGAAGCCAAGCAGCTTCCAGAGAATTCAGCAGACAGAGTGTGAAAGGCCAGACCGACTGCTGTTAGAAACTCAGTAATCACTTGGGTAAGGAACATGGGATTTATTTTTCAAACATTAGTTTCAATCTTAATATTTAATTAACTACATATTTAGTTAGTAGTTTAGTATGTAGCTCCAATCCAAAGAGCTTTGAGCCAAATCAGCTTCCTAAGTATGTCATGGAAGTGCTGGTTGTAGGTGGTGTGGAGAGACGCTGAGACCCAGGTTATGGTGAAAATGGTGGTTTTAATGGTAGCTCACAGTCCAATACAGGCAGGCGGCACGGCAGAGCGGGAAACACAGAGGCTCAGCACCGGTAGCAACTGACCCAAAAACCAAGAGCTAGCAGACCAGGACTTTACAGTTCCACTGGCAAGACTAAAGAGACAAATGACAAGGACCCGACCAGGAACAGAGACAAAGGGGAGACTAAATACACAAGAGGTAATCAAGAGAACGAGACACAGCTGGGAGCCAATTAACGGGGAAGACGCAGAGACAGAGACTCACAGGGAGCAGGATGACACAGAAAACTCAAAAATAAACACACAGAAACACAGATCATGACAAAGTATTTACTTTCACACTAAATATTTACTTCTCAGTCAGCTAAATATTTGTTTAGCTAGCTAAACATGTGTTAGCGCTGAGCTAGCTAAACATGTGTTAGCGCTGAGCTAGCTAAACATGTGTTAGCGCTGAGCTAGCTAAACATGTGTTAGCGCTGAGCTAGCTATAGATATTTACCAACAAACTTAATGCTCAAATTAGCTACATTTTTAATTCAAATCTAAGTATGCGGTTAGCTCAGAGCTAACTGAACACTGATGTTTATGAACAAATGAACAACATGATGAAAACATGACTGTAAATAATAAATATGTATTTTTTTTCTCTTAATCTAAATAAAGCAAAGTTGTTGCAGTTAATTTTTTACTGTGACTTTACAAACAGCAGCCAATTGTTTGTGATTTATAACAATAAAACACAAAAAAATATATAAATTCTACCATCATACAAAATAATCCTGATTTGTAGATGATAATCTCCACAGATTAAGAACAGATTTTAGTGGGAATGAGATTCTCCTGCAGCTGCTGCAGCAGATAATCAAACCAAAGTGACTTAATCCAGGTTAATACTCAGTAAATGAAATGATTTTATTCCATATTTGTGTCGGAACAACAGCAGCTGAAAGCTCTCATCTCGCTCCAGGAAACAGCTGCTTGCTCTGGGTGGAGGTTCAGAATCACGGAGGCCCGGTTCTGCAGGGTTCTGGAGGTTTTCAGAGACAATGTCCTAACGAGGGACGACAGTGAGGTTCTGTTCCACTTTACAGTGAAAGCTAATCAGTTTACGCTGCTCCTCTTTTGGTGACATTCACCAGGCAGGTTGTAAAGACACGACTTGGATCATCGTCTCAGTGAGACTCCAGGACCAACCGGGTCCAGAATGCGAGCAGCTCAGTGAACGCTGCGCAGGTAAAAGCCTCAGATCAGGTGTTCACACTGAGACGGTTCTCCAGCCTCTTGGGTTCTACAAGCCAACTGTCTCTAAATGTGCTGCCATGCAGCTGTTTGATTCACTGTAGCAGCAGCTGCAGCCTCTATTTCCACAGTAAAGGGGAAATGTGATGATCCTTGTGTGTAATTTAATTTCATCTGAGCTCAGAGAAGTTAGATTACTGTCCGTCTGTCCGTCTTCATCCAGGAAGCAGCCGAGCTGCTGAGCTTCTACATGCCTTAAACGTTACGATGCTTCTGGGGAATCTAACATTTTATTTTACAGACTTTTAATGCAAACTGAGAATAAAAAGGATTGACACAAACGTTAGATGTAAAAAGTGTTGCTGGTCCGGCTCCTCTCCTGGTTCCTCTTCAGCCTGGACACGGCGGCTCAGGCGCAGCGTTTCGGCTCCTCTGGGTTTTATTTGAGCAGCAGAGAAGTTCCAGTTTCCACAACAAGCTCTGAAGACCAGAGATTATCCAGCTAATTACGTTTTATCTGAGACAACAGGGAGGACCAGGAGAGGCTCACACTCAGCCACTAACAGGCAATTACAATTACTCTCCGTTCCACTGATGAGGAAGGTGATAATGGTGACAATCACTGACAAAGCATGGAGTAATCAGACCTGCAGCCACCGAACAGCCTCAACAAGGAGCCCTGCTGAGAAACAGTGAGGAAGAGCCACGAATCATAGAGGAAACGCTGCAGATGGACAGAAGATGGACAGAAGATGGACAGAACATCTCCAGGCTGAAGCGAAGCGTCAAACCTCAGTTATTCAGTCGATTCAGAAACAGGAACTGGAAAACAGTCAGTCAGGTTCGGCTCACGATGCTCTGCCAGCTCCAAGCTAAAGGAAATCAGGGTTTCTGCTCCTCTTCACTTTTCTGGAAGTTGGTTCCAGATCTGTGGCTCCTAGAAGCCGAATGCTGATTCTCCATGTCTGGTTCTGGTTTTGATGCAGAGCAGAACCAGAACCAGAACCAGGAGACCCAACAAGTCTGGGAGATCGATCCAACAATGGCAGAACCGGGTGGTGTAGATAGTTGAAACTAGGTGGTGTAGAACTAGGTGGTGTAAACTAGATGGTGTAGAACTAGATGGTGTAGAATAGATGTGTAGAACTAGATGGTGTAGAACTTTGTCTTGTAAATGCAATCAACCTGAGTGGAATCTACACAGACTCGCTGCTTTAGACTCCACTGATGAAGGAAAGTCGCGTTGATCTGGAGAAACAGTGATGATCTCTGGTTTCTGAGATTACCAGTGATGATCTGCTGGTTTCTGCAGATCTAACCAGTGATGATCTGCTGGTTTCTGCAGATCTAACCAGTGATGATCTGCTGGTTTCTGCAGATCTAACCAGTGATGATCTGCTGGTTCTGCAGATCTAACCAGTGATGATCTGCTGTTCCAGACTGACCAGTGATGATCTGCTCAGAGCTGAATTCTCCGGATGTCACTGAATGTTGGGAGGAAAAATGGTTCTGAACCATCAGCCTAAAACCACCATGATGGACGTTTGGAGGTGGCAGCGTCATGCTGTGGGCTTGTGGTTCTGAGAGGCTTCAGATGAGGGAAGGATGAGTAAAACGGACCAGTCAAATCCTGGAGCTGTTTGTGTTGTTGTGGTTTTTTACCCATCCTGAGATTTTCTAGGTCATTTATTGATTTGGTCTGGATCTGTTGCTCATGCTTTGTGTTTGGTTTTTCTTTATTTTGGTCAGATTTATGTTTTCCGGCTCCTGTCTGAAGGCCGGACGCCTCATTCGGTGGTCATAATGTAATGCCAGGTTGGTAGTTTAATGCCAGCAGCAGCAGATGTCACCTGAATCTGCTGTAAGAAACTGTTCCTCTGAGGAACTACAGATCTCAGATGTGAAGAATCGAATATAAAGTTTCATTTACCGACTTCCTGAGTTCTGCAAAGAGTATTTATATAATTATAATTATATTATATATTCCTATTTACTGTATGAAAGCAGCTGTTTCACGCAGGTCTAAAGGACAACAGGAACATTTCAACCTCTGGTTCAGGTTGTAGAACTGCTGAGCTAAAGGAAACAAACTGTAGCGTCTCTGACTCCATCAGTTTTTACTGTTAACTTGTAAAGATAGACACAGATTCACTTTTATACCAAAACAAACTTTATTTTAAACATGATTCACTGTTTGCAGGACGTCTGGCTGCTGTTCTGCTAGCAGTAGCATCGTCGCTCCTGCTAATGTTAGCGCTATATGCTAGCTGTTAGCTCCTTGAGGACAGAGCTGAACTGAGCGTTTAAATATTATTACATGTTTTAGTGGATCAAGTGGAGCGGATGCATTCACTGATGATGTCAGCCCAACCATCAGCCGCTACCAAACTACAAAAATGGCGGACGGATAAAGAGCCTCATTTGCATTTAAAGAGACGGAACAACAAGCAGTGAAGGTCAGTGAAGTGACCAGAGGAAAGAGTCAAATCTCTAAAGGGAACTGCTGGAGAACCGGATCCTGGAGTCTCGGTGCAGAATAAGGAGCCGTCTGGAACTTTTGCACAGTAGCGTACAGATGTGTGAACATATAGCAGGAAGTTTTCAAGTGTGTGACTGAATGTGAGCTGAGAGGAATCTTAGTCGCCTTCAGTCTGAGCTCCAGCTTTAGTTTCACCCATGAAGAGTCGAGTGAGGATCAAACTGGCATAATTACTCCACTGATGTCCCTCAGCATGGACTCACACAGGGAGACACCAACCGGCCGGCCGGAGCGGGAGGTTCTGGGAGGTTCTGGTCATCCTGACCCACCGACCCAACCCGGCTCAGAATAATCTGATCAGTTCAGAGCAGAATCATGGGAACACGGTAAATGCTTGGTCCTTATTAAAGCTGCAGAAACATCCAAACTAAGATCCAGAAGCCATTGTGCTCAGTAATCTGATGTTTCCTTTATTCTTAATGATGAAATGTCAAACGGTGCCTTTATTTATTCTCACTAAGATGAACCAACGTCCCACTGAAATGTCCCAGAGTCTCACATCTACCCTACATTCAGCTGGTGCTGCAGTCTCCTGTTCTCACTGGGCTGAAGCTGAACTGGTTTTTATGGGACCGTTCTGTGAAAACAGTCATCAAAGATCCACATCAGGAACTACATAAAACCCAACTGGAAAACAGGAGAGCCAGAATCAACCAGATGTTCCTCTCAGCGTTGAGAACCAACACTTTCCTCTTTTCACTCAGACTGTCACAAACTTGACCTGCTTGGAGAAACAAAACTTTTCTAACCTTGAAGCAGAAACAGAAGCTCTGGATTATGGAGGACAGAAAACACTTTATTTATCCCAAACCCAAATTAAATGCTGTGGAAACACGGCTGCCTTCAGCATGACGTCATGCTAACATGCTAACAGCTCAGCATCCAACTAGCAGCTGTTAGCATGTTAATACAACGTCATGCTAACATGCTAACAGCTCAGCATCCAGCTAGAAGCTGTTAGCATGTTAGTATGACGTCATGCTAACATGCTAACAGCTCAGCATCCAGCTAGCAGCTGTTAGCATGTTAGTATGACGTCATGCTAACAGCTCAGCATCCAGCTAGCAGCTGTTAGCTCTGCTAATCCTCCTCCTGTTTGAATCCCTCACATGGTCACAGAGACGCTGGAATTGGGATGGACACACAAGTCTCTGGCATTTGGGGTCAAAGTTCAGTTGTAATTTTGAAAAAACATGCGCCGTTTCCATGGTTACGCATCCTAACAGCTGCTCTCACAGGTGAACAGGTAACAGCTGCTCAACAACCACAACTAAAGGGAAGAAATGTTCATGCTGCCACCAGGAGGCGCTGTTCCAAGACTTCACACACCAGACGTTGATGGAAAAATGTAATTATTCTTTTCACATTGTGTCACATCCATGTATTTCCTGACTATGAGTCTTCCACATGGTTCTGAGTTCACTGAGACATTAAGACAAAGGGAAACTGAATGTTCCCCAGATGAGCTGAACTCTTTGATGCCAGAGAGGATTAAGCTTCATCATTAAACTAACTGACAGAAACCAGCCACAATAGTTAGAGCCAAAACGCTGACAGGGAATTTTTATTCATTAATAAACACTTTGAATTAATGGAAAAGGCTTTTGTATATTTTTAGAAAAATTAAAAGTAACGACCTGTTGGTGCATCTTGGAAAGTTAAGAGAAGAAGTTTGTGAGGATCTGCAGTTATCTGGCAGAAACATGAAACAGAGGAAAATGCAGAGGCAGAGATCAACACGCTTAGCTGCAAGAAGCTCCTGTAAGGAAAACTGAGCCGGATCAAACCTGGAAAACTGAGCCGGATCAAACCTGGAAAACTGAGCCGGATCAAACCTGGAAAACTGAGCCGGATCAAACTGGAAAAACTGAGTCGGCTCAGGACAAACCCTGAAAGGATGTTTGGAACTGAGACGTGTTCATGAGGCGCAGCAGAAACATGGCTGCCTGCAGCACGTTGGTGAAACTGCAGCTGCTGTTGGTCCTGAAAGCTTCTGGTGACATAAAGACGGAAGTTCAGTGACTCATTAACCCTGTGAGACCCAGACATGGAAAAGGAAACACTAACAGGTCGGAGTGAAGCTCAGATGGTTGGTTTGTTTTTAAGGTTTTATGAACATTTTGCTTTAAACATTCAGTGTTGCACAAAAATCCCATATGAACACAGGTTGTAATAATCCCTAGAATCTGAAAGGACATTTTATTTTTGTTATTTTCTGGTTTAGGGAATCACAGAATCTTTCTCAGCTCAGGTTCCTGGTTTGTAATTTCCATCCCTCAGTTTGGGTAAAATCTGAGAAGAAAATGAACATTTTCATCTTTTTTATATCTTTATGAAGATGTGCCTGAATATTGTGAACAAAACTGAATAAAGACTATATGGAGAGATGTTAAAGGTTTGTTTAGTCCCTCAGCAAAAGATTTCAAGTGATCAGAAACTTCAGGAGGAAACAATGTTCACAGCAAACAGCAGAAGTTTTTCTCCTGCAGCTTCAAGACCAGACTGGATTTAAATCCAGAATAAAACCACATCTGGGCTGCAGTAGGATCCTCAGCAGGAAGTTCAGACCAATCAGACCAATCAGATCAATCAGACCCATCAGACCAATCAGGCGTTTGGATCGGTCCTGCAGGAATGGCGCCGTCGCCTCCTAGTGGTGCCTAAAGACACAGCAGCAAACCAAACAGCTTTTACACAAAGCAGAACCAAAGATCAACATACGATGGTTTACAAGCTAGCATTAGCTGCGGCACAGCTAGCCACTGTAGGAAGCAGGAAGAGGTTTGTTAGAACTGGTCCGGTTGATACATTATTCGTTTCCATGGCGACGAGTGACCAGGTGCCTGAAGGGACGCAGGAGCACCAAGATTTAATAATTCACATTAATATTAGAAGCGTTTCTGCTGCGATGAAGATCAGACACGTCAGGCTAAAACCAGCAGATCCTCCTCATCCTGCAGCAGCTGAGACATCAGGAAGGTCCTGCTTGGTGTGAGCTGAGACATCAGGAAGGTCTTCGCTCCGCGACGCTCTGCAGGCTGAGCTGGGATGTCCGTCAGGGAACCAGGCGGCAGGCGGACGTCCAGCTGCTCCTCTTCAGCTTCGCCTCCTGGACGGCCGTGGAATGGAGCATCACAGGTTGGACCGAACCCCTGAAGTCGGGACATGATGAAACCGACTGGAGCTTTGATTGTCCTCTGGCTGAAAGAAGATTTAACTAAATCAGCCTGTCAGTTTGGTTGGCATGTCCATTATCAGCTGCCATGATTTCTTCTGAGGTCAGAGACATGAAAACAGCGTCTGGCCTGAAAGAAACTCTCCTGATGACAGAGGACAAAGTTGTGATGTAAGAACAAATGTCCAGAGGCAGCAGCGCGTCGTCCTCTGCTGTAGCTGCGGCTCCTCCTGCCAGGTCATCGAGTTTCTTCTCTACACAAACAGCAGGAACCCAGCAGGACCAGGAGGACCAGCAGGACCAGGAGGACCAGGAGGACCAGCAGGACCAGGAGGACCAAGGACAGGAGGACCAGGAGGACCAGGAGGACACAGGAACCGGAGCCAGGACCATGGAGGACCAGGAGGACCAGCAGGACCAGGAGGACCAGCAGGACCAGGAGGACCAGCAGGACCAGGAGGACCAGGAGGACCAGGAGGACCAGCAGGACCAGGAGGACCAGGAGGACCAGGAGGACCAGCAGGACCAGTAGGACCAGGAGGACCAGGAGGACCAGCAGGACCAGCAGGACCAGGAGGACCAGGAGGACCAGGAGGGACCAGCAGGACCAGGAGGACCAGCAGGACCAGAGGACCAGGAGGACCAGAGGACCAGGAGGACCAGGAGGACCAGGAGGACCAGCAGGACCAGGGGACCAGGAGGACCAGGACCAGGAGGACCAGCAGGACCAGAGGACCAGGAGGACCAGGAGGACCAGGAGAGAGGACCAGGAGGACCAGGAGGACCAGGAGGACCAGACAGGACCAGGAGGACCAGGAGGACCAGGAGGACCAGCAGGACCAGGAGGACCAGCAGGACCAGGAGGACCAGCAGGACCAGTAGGACCAGCAGACCAGCAGGACCAGCAGGACCAGGAGGACCAGCAGGACCAGAGGACCAGAGGACCAGAGGACCAGCAGGACCAGGAGGACCAGGAGGACCAGCAGGACCAGGAGGACCAGGAGGACCAGCAGGACCAGCAGGACCAGGAGGACCAGGAGGACCAGGAGGACCAGCGAGGACCAGGAGGACCAGGAGGACCAAGCGAGGACCAGCAGGACAGAGGACCAGGAGGACCAGCAGGACCAGGAGGACCAGGAAGACCAGCAGGACCAGCAGGACCAGGAGGACCAGGAGGACCAGGAGGACCAGAGGACCAGCAGGACCAGAGGACCAGAGGACCAGCAGGACCAGCAGGACCAGAGGACCAGGGACCAGGAGGACCAGCAGGACCGCAGGAGACCAGGAGGACCAGAGGACCAGGAGGACCAGGAGACCAGGAGGACCAGCAGACGGAGGACCAGCGAGGACCAGCAGGACCACAGGACCAGGAGGACCAGAGGACCAGCAGGACAGAGGACCAGCAGGACCATGGAGGACCAGGACAGGACAGCAGGACCAGAGGACCAGCAGGACCAGGAGACCAGGAGGACCAGCGAGGACCAGGAGGACCAGAGGACCAGGAGGACCAGGCAGGACCAGCAGGACCGGAGGACCAGGAGACCAGGAGGACCAGCAGGACCAGCAGGACCAGCAGGACCAGCAGGACCAGGAGGACCAGGAGGACACAGCGGACCAGCAGGACCAGGAGGACCAGCAGGACCAGGAGGACCAGGAAGACCAGGAGGACCAGAGGACCAGCAGGAACCAGCAGACCAGAGACCAGGAGGACCCAGAGGACCAGGAGGACCAGGAGGACCAGCAGGACCAGAGGACCAGCGAGGACCAGCAGACCAGGAGGACCAGAGGACCAGAGGACCAGGAGGACCAGGAGGACCAGAGGACCAGGAGGACAGCAGGACCAGCAGAACCAGGAGGACCAGGCAGAGACCAGGAGGACCAGAGGACCAGAGGACCAGCAGGACCAGGAGGACCAGAGGACCAGCAGGACCAGCAGGACCAGAGGGACCAGGAGGACCAGCAGGACCAGCAGGACCAGGAGGACCAGGAGGACCAGGAGGACCAGCAGGACACAGGAGGACCAGGAGGACCAGAGGACAGAGGACCAGGAGGACCAGGAGGACCAGAGGACACAGGACCAAGGACCAGAGGACCCAGAGGACCAGAGGACCAGCAGGACCAAGGACGGAGGACCAGCAGGACAGCAGGACCAGAGAGGACCAGAGAGGACCAGGGAGGACCAGCAGGACCAGGAGAGACCAGCAGGACCAGGAGGACCAGGGACCACAGGACCAGAGGACCAGGGCAGGAAACAGCAGGACCAGCGACCAGGAGGACCAGGAGACAGGAGACCAGAGGACCAGAGGACCAGAGGACCAGCAGGACCAGCAGGACCGAGGACAGGAGACCAGCAGGACTCAGCTGCTTTCATCACCTGGGTCCTGCAGACACGGAGTAACGGCTCTATGTGAGCCAAACTGCAGCTCTGCATCTGTTATCATGTCGACACTGAATATTATTTATAAATGTCCATTTGGGTTTGAGGAAACTTTCCCCTCACCTCCAGGATTCAGCTGTAATTTGACTAGATGGAGTCGGTTGATGGACCCAGTCAGCCGGTGAGACCGTCTCGTCCTCCGTCCTGTTGAATTCATGTTCATTAATTACAGAAATATGTGTGAAGCATGAGAGACACAGAAAGACCCAACACAAGAAATCTCAGTGAGGAATGTGAGCAGACCAGAAACGCCTCCAGAAAACACTTAGAGACTCACATTTTAATCATTTAAACATCAGATATACCTTGAAACGAGACACAAAATGTGAGTACACAGAAAGACGAGAACCGAATCCACGAAAATATGATGACTGAATTATTCCAGCAGGAAGTCCTTGACATAAAATGACAGATTCTCAGTGAGAACCTGGTGAAAACGTACGACAATTAAAACATTCACAGAAATACACATAAATTAAAAACAACCAGAAACACGGAACACAGAATTAAGACCTTGAGAAATAAAAGAACAAAATGTAACTGTAAAGGTTTCACTGTGAATTTGGAAACGTTTGTCTGCTTTTTACTTTCAGCCGTTTCACACATCATGTCATGTTTGATCGGAAAGTTTCTCACCAAACCAGAGTTTGTAGAAACTCTCTGTCTGACACAAACTCCTGATTTCCTTTGCATTGATGAGCTGCAGCACCAGATGTTTCTCCTGATGCGTGAAGAGACGAGTCCTCATGTCCAGGAGGAAGACGTGGTCGATGTTTTCTGATTCACGGCTCGTTTTACTGACATACCGTCCATAACTAATGCAGTAAATGACTGGACAGTAGAAGCTGGACTGCAGTGCTGTGCAGAAGCTACTTGGCTGTTAAACAGTGAGAGAGAATTATTAAATGTTGCATAATCACTGCATTAAAGCCTCTCAAGAGAGAAACAAGCCACATTTCTCAGTAAATCAGCACAAACAAGCTGGACATTTGGGATTTCCTGACTGTTCTTGTTGTCTCTGAGCTGAAAGGAGAATCTGGAGCTTCAACCTGTTTTTGGCTCTTTAACCAGAAACTTTCTGCGTTGCTGTTTGTCCAGCAGCCGTTTCAGTTTCCACTGTTACATGCAGGAAAACATGTTTGCTCTAAAAGAAGAAGCCTTGCATTGACCCTGTAGGCAGGTTTCATATGGTTTACATATCTTCATCAATCTGCCCAGAAAAGCTACTTTCTGATGAATCTCTACCCAGCTGTGGTCTCTTATCACAAAGTGTTGGCAGGTCAGACTGGAAACCTTTAGGACTCGGTTTTCTCCTCAACACGAACACAACTTTATTCATGTTTAAAACAGAAACACTGAGCGACAGACACCAGAAAACATCAAACACAGAATGTCTAGATGCTGCAAAAGGAGCAAACACAAAGTTCATCTCATTAAATATGCTTGAGTAAAGCATGTAGGACCTCAAACACAGACTGGAACATTTCAACTTAGGAAAATAAACCATTTTAAGTTTACTAAAGTATTTATCATTTCTTTTTACTTTTTCTTTTGTAAAAGGATCAACATGTTGGCCTAAATATGTTGTAATTCTCCTACTCGCTAAAAACAGCTGCTTGTGACACGTCAGAACTCATAATTACTTCAAAATGGATATTCAGCCATAGCGGCTGCCATTTGTCCACCTGCTGGGTTGATGATGCGTTTTGGTCCAGGTGTGCAGGAACCTAGAGAGTAACAGGAAGGCTAACTTTACCTCAGCTGTGTTTCTCATGCTGCGCCTGTCTGGTGCCATTTCAGATGCTGCCACATGGTGTCGCTGTTGGCTGTAATTACATGGAAAAAGAAGAGCAGAGCTGAACTGAACACAACTTCCTACATTTATGCCCAACATTTTTCTCCAGAAGACTTTGTCAACCTGATAAAGTGCTAATCAGGGATCGCTAACGAGCTAAAACCAAATCAAAGCCTGCAGACAGTTTTTATCCACAGTTTCTGAACCCGCTGCTGCCGCCCGAACATGCTGAGAGGAACATTGACAGGCAGCGGAGGAAACTCCTTTAATGCTAACAGAGCTAATGCTACTGCCGCCGCTCCAGACTGAAGACCGGACTCCAGCGAATCCCAGGGCCGTTCACACTGCAGCCGGAAGTGACCC
>CM065358.1:32317917-32320417 GCA_033032245.1 Poecilia picta
GTGGTTCCGAACCTCGGAGGAACGACGCGGTGCTGCGCTGAGCTGGACCCGAACCGAACCGCCACAACCAGGTGAGAACGATCCGAGTTCGGGTTTGTGTCGGTGCCGTTTGGCAGCTCAGCTGACGTGTTCCGGGACCGAACCGAACCGAACCGGGGGGAGTTCGGGGACACCGTGTCCATGTCGGGAGTGATGACGACACAGTCAGGCTGGAAACGAACCGAACCGAATCTCTGAAACCCACCGAGACAGAAGCTGCGTTACAGAACCGGGCCAGAGGTTCTGACTTGTTGCGCATGTAGGAGTTGCTCCAGAACCAGGTGTTGTGGTTCTGGTTCGGGTCCTGGTTGGGTTTTGGGTCAGAGTTCATCGGAAATCACCGACAGATTGTTAATCTGCTTTATCAGAACCGAACCGAACCGAACCGGAGCTCAAATGGCTCATTTGGACCCGCAGCAGGAGAACAGGGTCCAGTTCTGGTCTCAAAGCTCCGGTTCGTGTAGAACCTGCTGGATGAGCTCCAGTCATCGTGTCGGGTCGGTTCGGCCCAGTTCGGTCCAGTCGGTCCTCAGTTCGGTCCAGTTCGGTCCAGTTCGGCCCAGTTCTCGGTCCAGTTGTCAGTAAAATGATGAACTTTAAATCACTCAGCGGGGCGCCGCTGCTGCGCCGCCCAGCTGGCGGCGCCAGCAGGAACTGCAGGCTGGATGTGGCGCTGGCGTTCAGTGTGACATGGATTGTGTTAGTACGGATGTGGTTGGTGTGTGTGTGGTGATGTGTGCGGTGTGGTGGTAGTGTGTGTGTGTGTGTGTGTGTGTGTGTGTGTGTGTGTTGTGTCAGTGTGTGTGTGTGTGTGTGTGTGTGTGTGTGTGTGTTGTGTGTGTGTGAGTGTGTGTGTGTGTTTCCCACTGACTTCCTGTAACAACGGTTTGCAGTGAGTCCAGGTGACGTTTGACCTGCTGGTTTCTGCTGGTTTCACTGTGATCATGTTCTTTGGACTCTGGATTCTTTTCCTCTTTCTCTCTTTCTGTCCACTGAGGGGTGGAGCTGATGCTGGTTCTTCCTCATCCAGTCCTACTTATTAACACCAACCTGAACATTTCATCTGCTCACCTAAAGCACCAGTAATAGTTTGATTGATCATCAGGTGGGAAACTAGAAGCTTTTTTACATCCTCTTCTAAAAATGATGAGAAATACACAACCTGTAGAAAAAACACTGCAATGTTGTCATGTTTCTTTTAAAACCTAAACATGATCATAAAAAATAGCAACAAATTTCCTGATTTCATAGATATTTATTGCAGTTTGTGATGTTTTTTAACATGTTGCCACATTTGGTCCATGAGGTTCTGTCCTTATATTGTGTCTGTTGACTCTCCCCAAACGGACCTGGATCTCTGACTGGCGACGGGTCAAAGTGGCAGAATGAGCCCAGAAAAGAGGAACCGTTTACACAGCAGGCAGAACAAAACTAATGTTGTGTTACATCTTTGGTCTCTTGCTTCCATGGTAACAACATTTACCACAGGTAGACGGCTGAGACCATCTGTTTACCAAACGGTTCTGCTGATTTCATGCTCTGTCTTCCGTCCTGAGTGTCTTCCTGTGATGGACAGACATCCTGTCCAGGTGGAGACATCTGGCTCTGTCTGACCCACAGGAAGTGGCTGCTAACTGCGTTAGCATTTAGCCTCCAACAGTGAACGATGCACCTTGCTGCTCGGTGGCGTCTGCATCGTTTGTACTAAGAACGGAGCGGACTTGAACTAGGCCGCTTTGAGTGGCGTCATCATCCGAGCTGCAGGCCGGATGATGAACAGCTGAGCTGCAGACGGCAGGTGCTGCTCATGCACCAAACCGCCTCATCTGGCTGGTTCTGCTTGTTTTCAGGCTGCATTTTCATTTCCTGCCAAACGTTTCTCATGTCGGCGTTGCTGGTTGGTGACGCGTTGCTGTTCATCATGATCTGCTCTGGGCTTCGCTTCCTGGAACAGCAGCTGAACAAAACAAGCCGCATGCGGTTTTGGGGTTTTGATGACTTTAGACGTGCAGCGCGACGAGGCAGGAGGAGACGAGGCAGGAGGAGACGAGGCAGGAGGAGACGAGGCAGGAGGAGACGAGGCGTCAGGAGGAGACGAGGCCAGGAGGAGACGAGGCAGGAGGAGACGAGGCGTCAGGAGGAGACGAGGCGTCAGGAGGAGACGAGGCGTCAGGAGGAGACGAGGCGTCAGGAGGAGACGAGGCAGGAGGAGACGAGGTAGGAGGAGACGAGGCGTCAGGAGGAGACGAGGCAGGAGGAGACGAGGCGTCAGGAGGAGACGAGGCGTCAGGAGGAGACGAGGCAGGAGGAGACGAGCGCAGGAGGAGGAGACGAGGCAGGAGGAGACGAGGCAGGAGGAGACGAGGCGTCAGGAGGAGACGAGGCAGGAGGAGACGAGGTCAGGAGGAGACGAGGCGTCAGGAGGAGCGAGCAGGAGGAGACGAGGCAGGAGGAGACGAGG
>CM065358.1:32330417-32370417 GCA_033032245.1 Poecilia picta
AAAGAGACAGAGGCCAATTTCAAAGCGTCAGAGTTGGTTAGATGCAGTCAAACAGCTGTAAGATCAGCATGATTGTGCTATAAAATGGAAGTGTGTGCCAAGAAGCTGCATATTATCGTCCTTTAATATCATTTGACTGATTAGAAACAAATATAGTACTTTTAAATGATATTTTTATCTGTTTTTAGCAATGCTGCTCATAACTTGGCCAATTAGCTCCAGATTTCCTTCAACATCTAAATAAAAACAACCTTGTCATCTAGAAATCATTGCATCAGTTTTTAAATTTAATCATGACTTAACGCGTTGCTATGGTTACATGTCTGTTACAGTTAAAACCCTGCAGGAAGATTTCTGGTTGCATGTTTAGAGCGTTAATATTCAGTAACTGCAACACGACTGCATTTTAATATTTAATGTGAGGAGGAACTGGAGACGTTCATGTTGGTGAATCTGCAGAATCCAGAACTTTTTCAGAACTTCAGAAAGTCAACAGGGACAGAACAATAAAATAATTATGATATTTGTTTAAATCAAACTACTAAAACTCAAAAAGTCTGGTCAGGAAAAACCTGGAATTAAATATATAAGCACATAAACTTCAATCATCACAGCTTCATAAAACTTTAAACTGATTTAATGCTAAAGAAAATATTCTGACTAACATGTTTGTTCTTTCTGCAGAGGTTTATTCATTAATACAGATGTAGATATTTTAGTTTATAAACATTATGAAACTCTTCATGTTGAACATCCGTCCCTCACTGGACGCCTCTGCGCTCCACAACACTAATAATCCTTCTGTTTTTATGTTTAGTCGCATTAAACCACATTTTTCTTCATAATCTGGGTTGTTTGGAAATCTACCGAAACATGAATCGATGTAATTCTACAGGAAGATAATTTTCTGTTTCTCTGCGGTGAACTTTGTCTTTCTCCACATCAGGAAACATAATCCTATTAAACAGAGAAATGTGCATGGCTCCAGTTTGGTGTCATTTTGTCTGTTCTGGGTCACAGTCAGGCTGTTGGAGGCCTGCAGGTGTGTAACCATCTGAGGGGGAACCGTTGAGCGAGAGGCGCCACACCGCAGAAGAAGAGAGGAGTCAGATCTGATCAGCTTTGTGTTTTAACAGAACGTCTCGTTTAGCTCCGGCTAACCCAGGTCAGCCTCATTTCAGGTTTCTTCAGGTTGGACTGTTAGCACAGCTGGTAGCTGTGACGTCCACTAGCGTGCAGAGAGAGGCAGCAAAGCAGCTGCTGTGGATCAGCAAGCAGAAGGTTGGAAAGGCGGCGCGGTGCAGGCGGTGCGGTGCAAGCGGCGCGGTGCAGGCGGTGCAGGCGACGCGGTGCAGGCGGCGCGGTGCAGGCGGCGCAGTGCAGGCGGCGCGGTGCAGGCGGTGCAGGCGGCGCGGTGCAGGCGGTGCAGGCGGCGCGGTGCAGGCGACGCGGTGCAGGCGGCGCGGTGCAGGCGGTGCGGTGCAGGCGGCGCGGTGCAGGCGGTGCGGTGCAGGCGGTGCGGTGCAGGCGGCGCGGCGCAGGCGGCGCGGTGCAGGCGGCGCGGTGCAGGCGGCGCGGCGCGTCCTGTTCTCGGTATTCACTTTTCAGAGGATTTCCAGGAAAGGGAGGCTATTGGTGGTTTTTCTGTTTCCTGTTTAGATTTTTTTCTAGCTCCAGAGAAACCTGCCATCTTCAGTCTCCGGTTTCAGACGGCTGCTCACCTCTGCAGCCGGACCGGTCAGAACTGAGCAGGACCTGGAGCTGCAGATCCGCCCCACATTGCAGGAAACATCACATGGGTCATCTAAGGTCATGTGATGTCATCTGTCTGCATGTCGTTTCTGTCAGTCGGCAGATTGAACCGTTTCTGGTTTTCATCACATCATCATGAAATTCAGACTCATAGATCCAAATACTGATCAGGTTCTGAAAACGTTTCATGTGGAGTGAAGCGGTTCTTCTCTGCACCTGACGTCCACTTTCTGTCCCCCAGGGGACAGTGGAGACAGGTGGAGGACAGGCAGAGCCTGGACAGAGGGATTACTTCAGAAGACACAGGAAGTGTGTTGCAATACATCAGAAATCCCTGTAGAACAGGAAGTGATGTGGAAACTGCTTCCTGTGTTGAACATGTCTCTGTCCATGGAACGGCTGCAGCTGCAGCACCGACCTGTGTGAGCCGTTCGTTTCCTCCATGTTTGCTGTTTTAAAGTTATAACTTGGCTCTCTGGGTGTGTGAAGGACAATCGGCTTCATTTTATTTGGGGGTGTCAGAGTAGACAGTGACTGTCCCTCAGAGAGGGGAAGTTATGCTAGCTTAGCCGCAGGTCGTTGTGGCTTCACATTCCAGTAGCTTATTATTTACATTCTGCTTCCTGTTTTAATGCTGCAGTTAGTTGTGGAAGAAAACGTGGTGTGTGTGTGTGGTGTGTGTGTGTGTGTGTGTGTGTGTGGTGTGTGTGTGTGTGTGTGTGTGTGTGTGTGTGTGTGTGTGTGTGTGTGTGTGTGTGTGTGTGTGTGTGTGGTGAGTGTGTGGTGTGTGGTGTGTGTGTGTGTGTGGTGTGTGGTGTGTGTGTGGTGTGTGTGTGTGTGTGTGTGTGGGTGTGGTGTGTGGTGTGTGTGTGTGTGGTGTGTGGTGTGTGTGTGTGTGTGTGTGTGTGGTGTGTGAGTGTGTGAGTGTGTGAGTGTGTGTGTGTGTGTGTGTGTGTGGTGTGTGAGTGTGTGAGTGTGTGTGTGTGGTGTGTGTGTGTGGTGTGTGAGTGTGTGAGTGTGTGAGTGTGAGTGTGTGTGTGTGTGGTGTGTGGTGTGTGTGAGTGTGTGGTGTGTGGTGTGTGTGTGAGTGTGAGTGTGTGTTTGGTGTGTGTGTGTGAGTGTGTGTGTGTGGGGGTGTGGGTGTGTGTGTGTGTGTGTGTGTGTGTGTGTGTGTGTGTGAGTGTGTGGTGTGGTGTGTGTGGTGTGTGTGTGTGTGTGTGTGGTGTGAGTGTGTGTGTGTGTGTGTGGTGTGTGTGTGTGGTGTGGTGTGTGGTGTGTGTGTGTGTTGTGTGTGTGTGTGTGTGTGAGTGTGTGAGTGTGGTGTGTGTGTGTAGTGTGTGTGTGTGAGTGTGGATGTGTGTGTGTGTGTGTGTTGAGTGTGTGGTGTGTGTGTGTGTGTGTGTGGTGTGTGTGTGTAGTGTGTGGTGTGAGTGTGTGGTGTGTGGTGTGTGTGTGTAGTGGTGAGTGTGTGGGGTGGTGTGTGTGTGTGTTGTGTGGGTGTGTGTGTGATGTGTGTGGGTGTGAGTGTGTGGTGTTTTGAGTGTGTGAGTGTGTGAGTGTGTGAGTGTGGTGTGTGTGGTGTGTGTGTGTGGTGTGTGTGTGTGTCCGGTCCAGATGGACTGACAGTGGGGTTATAACAGAAACCAGAGCATCAAAGCGGCCAGACCCGGCAGCATTTACCCAGGGTATCAGATAAACGGCCCCCTGCTGTCACAGTGGCAGCCTGCGAGGAACCGAGTCCGGGGTCGTGACCTTGAAGTCAGACGCCGTCGGCCGCTGGCGCAGACCGTCACACGGTAGCCGCGGACGGCGCCTCTACCGGCCAGATGGCCGGAGAACCCGAGTCGTCTCTGAAGACCCAGCCGGGCCCCTCCAGCCGACACATTAGCACCATGGCAACCGGGACGGGGCGACCACACACACACACACACAGTGTTCCTCTCTACCTGCCCTCTCCTCTCATCTCCACCAGGTGTTCCTGTCTGATCCTCTGATATTTTTAATGTTTGCTGATGTTTCATTTCTGGTCCATGTTTAAAGATAAAAGCAATGAGGCTCTGTGAGGCTCCCTGGGGCTCCATGAGGCTCTGTGAGGCTCCGTGAGGCTCCATGAGGCTCCATGAGGCTCAGTGAGGCTCAGTGAGGCTCCGTGAGGCTCCGTGAGGCTCCGTGAGGCTCCATGAGGCTCCATGAGGCTCCATGAGGCTCCGTGAGGCTCCTTGAGGCTCCGTGAGGCTCCATGAGGCTCAGTGATGCTCCATGAGGCTCCATGAAGCTCAGTGATACTCCGTGAGGCTCCTTGAGGCTCCGTGAGGCTCCATGAGGCTCGATGGGGTTCCATGAGGCTCAGTGAGGCTCAGTGAGGCTCCGTGAGGCTCCAGGAGGCTTGATGGGGCTCCATGAGGCTCCTCGAGGCTCCGTGAGGAGCTCCTTGAGGCTCCGTGAGGCTCCATGAGGCCCAATGGGGCTCCATGAGGCTCCGTGAGGCTCGATGGGGCTCCATGAGGCTCCGTGAGGCTCCTCGAGGCTCCGTGAGGATCCATGAGGCCCGATGGGGCTCCATGAGGCTCCGTGAGGCTCCATGAGGCTCTGAGAGGCGATGGTTTTATGCATTGTTACATTTTAGCTAAATGTACAACATTCCTCTGACCTGAAACAGAGTGTGCAGAGGAAACAGCGCCACCTACAGTCACAGTATTTGTTGTTTTCTGATGTTAGACCAGTGGATCTTAACCTGGGTTCAGTCGGTGAGTCGGTCTCAGGGCGGAGCCTCTGCCGCAGAGGTAAAGACACACTTGTGTAGAGTCGTGATGACGCCCCACTTTGCCATCACTTGCTTCAGAGGATCATGTTACATTGCTTAGCCAATCAGAGCTGAGGAGGAGCCTGATTGGAGGAGCTTCACTCTCAGCAGGGATTTGAACTTGTGTCTTTATTTACTTCAGCAAAGCTCACAGTTTTTACCAAACTCTGTATCTTCCTGTGTTCTTCTAAATCTGCTCCTTAGTCGCATCTTTTCGGGGTTGGTGCTGCCTCTAGTGGCAGGAGGCGGTAACACAGCTAATATAATTACATTACTAAATCAGAAAACCGCAAAGTCTTTATTATTATTCATTTTTCATTCTCTTAAAAATGTAGAGCTAATTAAATGATCTAAACCATAAAGTGGTTCCAGTTTCTCTCAATGACCAACCTGCTGAAACATTTTAAATTCCTTGTGTCGTTCCTGGACAGTCAGATCAACTTTGCTGAAAACACTGACTATACTTTGAAGATCTGTTCTCAGAGACTCTACCTTTGAGACGACTTAGTGATTTAGTGGTGAAACAACTGGACTCTAGTTGGTCACCCCTATGTGCAAAGTTTAAAAAATCATATTTTATTTATCAACAGAGAAGAGTTCAGTGAATGTGCATATGAAACTGGTGGGTTTTAAATTAAATTAGATTAAAATGATTATTTTTAAGTGTGAGCCAAAAGCCAGCGATTTAAATTTATTTTAAATATCAAAAGAAGAAAATCGAACAAAGACAAGCGGAATAAAATGTAATAAGTTTTGTCTTCTTCCTATTCCTTATGAACCGGATCTGGAAGTTTTTGTTTTTATGTTCAAAAGAAAACAAAAGACATTTTCTCTGATGTTTTACTTGTTTAAACTACATACAGATTTCATTTCAAATATAAAAGTTTTGTGTAAAATAGCCACAAAATAAAAAGTGGCTCATTTTAAAATGTTACTAAATTGCAACACAATACACTCCGTTTTTCTTTTGTTAGTTTCATGATTGTATTTTTCTTTCTGTATCACACCAAAGATTTTCTAATTCCTTATATTAAATAAAGTTAAAAAATAGATAAATAAATTTACGGTCTCTGGTTTTCATCTCCAACCAGAGGAGCAGATGCAGGTGGAGAGTTTTTCATTCTTCATCTCAACATGAAGCTTTTCCATTTCCACTGGTTTCATGTCTGTTCTTACGAACTGCTGCATAAATGAAGCTTACATTGATTTGCCCTCGTGGTTCTTTCATGTTTTCGTTATTTTCTGAATCATAAACCAGAAATTACAAAACAAAACCAATTTTCATTTTAAAATACAAAACATCAGATTGAAGTAAAAAATAAAACTGATATAAATATTTTATATCAGTTAAATATAAAATAGGAGGAAAAATTAGGAGGAAAAATAAATATTTAAATAAATATTTTTATAAATATTTTTCCTCCTAATTTTAAAAACATCACCATGACATCATCGCCCATATATGGCAGGTGGAAAATGTCTTAACAATCACAATGGTATAAAAACCCAAAGTCTTCAAAATGTTATATTCCTGCGTTTTATGAATATTTGCTTTGCAGTTAAAAAGCGTCTCCGTTTTTCTGAACGTCAGACTAAAAGCTGCTGAGATCCTCCAGCCTGCAGCGCCCCCTAGCAGCGCGTCACTCCCTCCATCAACAAACATCTCCGAGTCGTTTGTGTGATTTTTATGTAGAAGAGTTTGTTAGAAGTTTATTTTTTGCTCTGAGCGGAATGAGGCTGTTGCCTTACCAAAACCCAGACACACCTTGTTTCTCTGAATCTTGTTTCTTTCTATGCACCGTTCGTTCGTCTTATGTGGTATTTCTTGCTCAGGCGCTGCCTTCTAATGGAAAAGCCCCATTTGGTTTTGATTTGAGATGCACACTAGATCTGGTTGGTGTGTTTGATCAGACTCACGGCTGTGGCCTAGCAACAGTTTCTCAGAATCGTAAGTTTACACTTCAAACAAGAGCTCAACATCAGAGCTGCTGCTTTAATACAGCTCACATACAGTATATTATCATAGACAAATCTTTTCTATTTCAGACACAAGACAGAAATATGAATTCGGTTCTTGAATTAGTCAAATAGATCTGGAAATTTTCACAATGCCTCATTTTTTCTGAATGTTAGTCATCTAACGACATCACATGAAAACGCTTGTGGGTGTTTACTTTGACAGAACAACAGTCAAAAATCAGAGAGATTTGTTCTTCCAATCCTTTATAAATGGTCAATCTGATGTTGGTGGAAACCGCCATGTTGCCTGTCAGGAGATGCAGCCGCCTTGTCGGGGCGCGTCGACTGGCCATGATGTCTCATGATGTCCCACCTGAGCATCGTCCATGGCGTCTCAGCTCATGATTCATCAGCAATATGAACACGGAGTGGAAGGGTCTCTCTGCTCCTTAGTGATGGGTTCAGCAAAACCCTGTGTTGGTGCGCGAATCACTACATGAAAGTCACATGACCAATACAGGAACTGTTTTGTCCCGAGACGGGCGCACCAGACCGTCTTTTAGGGAGCGTGTCCGTCCATCTGCCAAAAGAATCTCTGGTATTAATTGGTTTTTGGAACCACAGATCAATCTGTTGGCAGTTAGAGCTGATGCCACCCAGGAGGTGCAGAGGTACCTGCCGAGGGAAATACTTCCAGTTTCCAGGATCCTCTGAGACACTGAGACAACCAAAGGACCAAAAGACAATCTATCCAAGCCTCTTCCACCTTTCCTGATAAGTTACTTGTGCCCCAGCTTCGTCTATGTGATCTGAGATTTTCATGTTATTTATTGACTGCATCTAAATATAAAGATATTTTAAATGTACTTGTAAGGATTTTTTATGTCCAGCCGGGCTCAGTATGGACCTTACCGCAGGGGCCGCGTTTCATTGGGTGATGCCCATTTTACATCACAGCACAGCTACCACATGGTTGACGGTCTCACAAACACAAGCTACAGTAGTAACTCATGCTAATGTACATTGTGGACTAGCAGACCGACAGAAAGTTTTGAGTCAGGACTCTAAAACAATGGTTCTCCACCGTCAGTGGGGAATCTGTACAGGTGATGTCAGGTATCCTGATCGTGTTTGTGGAACCAAAATTCACAGATTTCCAAAATCTGAAACGAAAAGCCTTGCTTGGATCAAAGCTTGTTCACGATGCATTAGCAGCTCAACCGTTGTAGTATCAATAAGAACAAAGGATTGTCTGCTGGTGTAAGTATTATTGCTTTGCTTTCTTTGTGTTTAGTGAATGAAAAACAGAAAGTCAATAATAAACACATCCATTATGAAAACCTTTTAGCCAAGTACAGCATAATGGTAGCACCGATACAACTTCTACACCTTGAATCCTGTCTGTTACAGCCTTATGTTGGCTGAACAGATCAATATGCAACATGTACCGTATCTGATATACATTAAAGATTTTATTTTACCTGAAAAGGCTTTTTACTAAAATCTAACCGTGTTAGCCACGCTAATCGTGTTAGCCACCAAGTATCAGGTCTAGGCACATTTGAACATTTGCAAACCATGAATGTCCGACTTACCCAGCCTGAAGAACAACAGGCATCAGTGATCTTGTCTATATCTATGCTGAGGATCTGCTGTGTTCCTCATCAACCGCTAGCATTTAGCTGTACAATGTTGGAGGCATCGTGGCTAAAACACCTTGATGTCGTCCAGAAAAGATGACATGAACTTGTTGGTTCTCCTGTCCATGTCGTGGCTGATATTTTGTGAAAATTTGGCAGAAATGCTAAACTAATTGACTCAGAAATACTCAGTAGAGAGTCAGTGGAAATGAAAGACGGCATGTTTACATAGAAACTTAGCACCGAGGCTTTGTTTGTCAGACATGTAGTCAGTGGGACTTTAGGGGGGCGTTTCTGGGCGGAGCTTGGTAAGGTCCATTCAGTGACACCGTATCAGCACAGTTTGGTGAAACGCTTCATGATGCCTCATTAATCCATCACTACTCATCCAAACTCTTGACCACACCCTCAGCGTTTCGTGGCTCCGCCCACTTTGGCAACATTCTTTAAATGGGTCCAGAGCTTTCACTAGCAAGCTAAGCTAAAGCTAATATGTGGAGAAGTTCCTCTACTAATCCAGCAGAAGACAAAGTCACAGATTGGAAGTATATAGATAATATGTTGGGACTAGTTAACTACGGTTAAGACGTTTTGATGGACCGGGTGTGGACTGGCTCAGATTATATTCCTTAGGCCCAATCTAAACTCCAGACCGCCAGTGACCTTTTGAAATCTCCTCTGAAACACCAAATATACTTTAACGTGTATTACCACACACAGCTGAAACGTCGTAGCGTTAGCACAGAACCCAAATGGCGCTTCTGGATTGGCTGCTTTGCAAACAGCAGGCGATGGTGCGTCAGCTAGCATAGCATCCGGGTTCCTCAGCTTCCCAAGAGCATTTAGCAAGGAGTGTTGACAAGGTCAGAGGTCAGGCCCTCTGGCCCCCTCCAGTCTAGACCGGTTTCCGGAGCCGCCTTGAGTCCAGCCTGGTGTCATTTCAGATCTGTGTTTCTGCTGACGACGCCCTGCCAGTCCTCCATGGATCCTCTGTTCCCACACTGCGCCCACAGGTCGGCTCAGCGTTTCAGCGGCTGGAAATCCCCCCAATGCGCACAATGAGGCCAGATATGATACCTCAGCACTGCAGGCAAGGGAGGCAGCCGGGGACAGCGCCGCTGCCTGGGAAAATCCTGCAGGAAATGCGGCCAATTGTTGGTGATTGTATGGAGCCGCATTCTGATATGTGCTGAATAGGAAAGGCTAGTATGTTAGCGCTGATCACTGCTGCTGTTCAGAGCCTGTGAGTCATCTGGGTTTTGTGGATTGCTGGTTTTTTCTTCAGTGGTGGCATTTCTCGCCTCTGCAGCTCGCATGTAGCATCGCATGTTGACATTACTAAGAAAGCACCTGCTGTTCTGGCCATGGCAGATAGAAGCTAAAAATACAGATCAGTTTATTAATATGTCTTTGATTAAGACAGTGAGGAAGTTTCTAGCAAACCAAACCACTGGAGGCAGAAGGATGAATGTTTTCACACGTTACATTAAAACTATTTTCACTGTGATTTTATTCGGATCTATCCGTTTAATCCTCCTTTCAACTGGAAGCTGAACCTCCATCCAGTTACAAGGAACCTAAGTTAGCAGCTCTATTCACTTTATTTCTATAATAACAGCAACAATGTTTGTAGTCAGACATTCACAAACAGCTTCACTGCAGCTGAGCCAGCAGGTGGCGACAGCCTGGGAGGAGCCGATGTAACCGGGTCCAGAGCGGGTCGGGTCCAGAGCGGGTCCAGAGCGGGTCGGGTCCAGAGCGGGTCGGGTCCAGAGCGGGTGGGTCCAGAGCGGGTCGCGTCCAGAGCGGGTCCAGTAGCGGATCCAGAGCGGGTCCAGAGTGGGTCCAGAGCGGGTCCAGAGCTGGTCGGGTCCAGAGCGGGTCCAGAGCGGGTCGCGTCCAGAGTGGGTCCAGAGCGGGTCCAGAGCGGGTCGGGTCCAGAGCGGGTCGGGTCCAGAGCGGGTCGGGTCCAGAGCGGGTCGGGTCCAGAGCGGGTCGCGTCCAGAGCGGGTCCAGAGCGGGTCCAGAGTGGGTCCAGAGCAGGTCGGGTCCAGAGCGGGTCCAGAGCGGGTCGGGTCCAGAGCGGGTCGGGTCCAGAGCGGGTCGGGTCCAGAGCGGGTCGCGTCCAGAGCGGGTCCAGAGCGGGTCCAGAGTGGGTCCAGAGCAGGTCGGTCCAGAGCGGCGTCAGAGCGGGTCGGGTCCAGAGCGGGTGGGTCCAGAAGCGGGTCGGTCCAGAGCGGGTCGGGTCCAGAGTGGGTCCAGAGCGGGTCCAGAGCGGGTCGGGTCCAGAGCGGGTCGGGTCCAGAGCGGGTCGGGTCCAGAGCGGGTCGGGTCCAGAGCGGGTCGCGTCCAGAGCGGGTCCAGAGCGGGTCCAGAGTGGGTCCAGAGCAGGTCGGGTCCAGAGCGGGTCCAGAGCGGGTCGGGTCCAGAGCGGGTCGGGTCCAGAGCGGGTCGGGTCCAGAGCGGGTCGGGTCCAGAGCGGGTCCAGAGCGGGTCGGGTCCAGAGCGGGTCGGGTCCAGAGCGGGTCGGGTCCAGAGCGGGTCCAGAGCGGGTCGGGTCCAGAGCGGGTCGGGTCCAGAGCGGGTCGCGTCCAGAGTGGGTCCAGAGCAGGTCGGGTCCAGAGCGGGTCCAGAGCGGGTCGGGTCCAGAGCGGGTCCAGAGCGGGTCGCGTCCAGAGCGGGTCCAGAGCGGATCCAGAGCGGGTCCAGAGTGGGTCCAGAGCGGGTCCAGAGCTGGTCGGGTCCAGAGCGGGTCCAGAGCGGGTCGCGTCCAGAGTGGGTCCAGAGCGGGTCCAGAGCGGGTCCAGAGCGGGTCCAGAGCGGGTCGGTCCAGAGCGGGTCCAGAGTGGGTCCAGAGCGGATCCAGAGCGGATCCAGAGCGGGTCCAGAGCGGGTCGGGTCCAGAGCGGGTCCAGAGCGGGTCGGGTCCAGAGCGGGTCCAGAGCGGGTTGGGTCCAGAGCGGGTCCAGAGCGGATCCAGAGCGGGTCGGGTCCAGAGCGGGTCCAGAGCGGGTCGGGTCCAGAGCAGGTCCAGAGCGGGTCGGGTCCAGAGCGGGTCGGGTCCAGAGCGGGTTGGGTCCAGAGCGGGTCCAGAGCGGATCCAGAGCGGGTCGGGTCCACGGGAGCGGATGCAGAGCGGATCCAGAGCGGGTCCAGAGCGGGTCGGGTCCAGAGCAGGTCCAGAGCGGGTCGGGTCCAGAGCGGGTCGGGTCCAGAGCGGATCCAGAGCGGGGTCCAGAGCGGGTCCAGAGCGGATCCAGAGCGGGTCCAGAGCGGATGCAGAGCGGATCCAGAGCGGGTCCAGAGCGGGTCGGGTCCAGAGCGGGTCCAGAGCGGGTCGAGAGCGGGTCGGGTCCAGAGCGGATCCAGAGCGGCAGAGGTCGGGTCCAGAGCGGGTCAGAGGGATGCGAGCAGTCCAGAGCGGGTCCAGAGCGGGTGGCCAGAGCGGATCCAGAGCGGGTCCAGAGCGGGTCGGGTCCAGAGCGGGTCCAGAGCGGATGCAGAGCGATCCAGAGCGGGTCGAGAGCGGGTCGGGTCCAGAGCGGGTCCAGACCGGGTCCAGTCGCTCCCTGGTCTTGCAGCGCTGCAGGTTTGGCTGCAGCTCAGACAGAGGTCGGTCCTGCAGACGCCATGCGTTTACGCGCCACATGCAGGACTGCGGCCTCACACTGCAGTCCATCAGAACCAGAACCTTTCACCAACCGTCTTTCTTCTCCGCTCAGGTGAAACCTTGAAGGAGGGAAGGTTCATCTTTACAGAGACGGGCTGCTTTTCTGAGAAACCTGCTGGGAAACGTCATTTTCCCTTCGTCCTTCATGTGGTCTGAAGCTCCTCTTACAACATGTTTGCAAAATTGTTTCTTGCAAAACTAGTTTTGCTTTTGATTTTACATCACAGCTTTGCTTTAATGAAAACCAATCAGTGATTGATCTCCAGTCCTCAGCGGATCAGACAGGATCATTTCAGCAGCAGCTTGTCTCCAAACCTTTAAACAAGGTGACTGATAGCTGGAACTGATCAAATGTTCTGTTGAGAACAGGATCAGTTTGGGCCGACGGAGGCTCGACTTTTTAAAACCTGATTTATCGTCGGTGTTCTGTGGGAAACTGACTTGTTGGTGGTCCACTGATCTCAGAGGAGTCAGAACAGCTGCTGTCTCAGCAGAGGACCTCCAGTCTGCAGGTGGCGCTCTTCCTGATGAGTTCAGGTGCACAGCCTGCGGAATGAGACCAGCAGCCAATCAGAAAGCGAGTTCCTGAATCCAGATGACCCAACACCTGTCATGGTGGATGTTGGAGACGGACTCTCTGGGGGGGTTTGGTTTCACTTTGACTCACATTTCCTAATAATAACTGTAACTTTAGTCATAAAGGACTTTCACACAAAGTGCTGAAACAACTATAGGTACAAAATTAAGGCGCATCAGACAAAGAAAACAAGTGGACCTTCAGAAACCTCCAGAGAAGAAGGCTGCCTGGGGCCTGGAGGGACATCGCTCCACCAAGATGGGAATGAAGGGAAAAGGCAGACTCTCCAAATGTTCTTCTTCTGGCTTTAGAGATTTCTAAAAGAGATTGAGGTGAGAGAACATGGAGATGAAACGTACAGGTGTAGAAGGCCAGACTGACGTGAAGGCACCATGTCAGAGTCTGGAAGATGAGCAGTAAGACCTGAAAGTCTGCTGGGACCAGACCAAGCAACCAGTGACGGGACGGCGCTGCTGGACTAAACATGTCTGGATCAAATACGAGCAGCGACATTTAGAACGTCCTGCAGACCTCAAGCTTTTCTTCAGCAAACCAGAGATGATGAAACTCATCTAACTTTTGAGATGATCCTGAGGTGAAGAAGAGCGTTCCTTGTCACCTTCGTCCTTGAGACTCAGAGAACCTGTTTGAAGCTCTCATCCAGCTTCTTCATCCTTTCTCTGCTTGTTCTGACGCAGTCGTTGATTTTTAAGGTCAACTGGGAAAGCTGGACATTTCTGAGGCCTGATGACCGTTAAATTATTGATAACCGGAGCCTAATCACAGAGACGGGCCTCTAGTGTAGACAATCAGCGCAATCACCAAATGTGAAAGATGCATAGCAGCAGTGAAAGCAGGAGTAATCTGATTACTCAGTGTTTCAGCCGTTCCTCTGGAGAACATTAGAAAATCCTGAGCTGAACTGCAGGGGGTTGATTTGCTCTGAGTTGTTTCTCTGTGTTGAAGTCTAGAATTATGCGTATTGGTCATAAAGAGGTTTGAGAAATCTTCATGGCAGGAATCAGCGGCTTCATCAGTTTCATGTTTCCCAGCATGCTACAGCCCTGGTGTGTGTTGGTGTGTGTCTCTCTGCAGAACGTATCCTCGCTCAGCTGAACTTGTAAGCTGTCAAGATGTGGTTTGTAGGTGAGGAGAAAACGCAGGGATCCAGGTTATGGTGGTGAAGATGATAGTTTATTGACGAATATATGCTCACACAGTCCAACCAGGCGGCACAGCAGAGAACTAGCACACAGCTAAATACCGGTAGCTACTGATACTAAACGAAGACTGACACGATGAGCTAAGCCGGCACAGGACTTCACAGATCAACTGTGCCGGCAGACTGAGACATGTAGACGAACTTAGACATGGATTGACAAGGACCCAAGAGGAACACAGACAACAGGTGAGACTAAATACACACGGGCTAATCAAGGGAACGAGACACAGCTGGGAGACAATCAACGGGGAACATGCAGAGACAGAGACTCAGGGAACAGGATGATACAGAGAAAGCTCAAAAATAAACACATAGAAACACGGATCGTGACACAGTCGTGCTTTTCAGACGTAGGAATGTGCTGCCATTCCCTTTTGATAAGGAGAAAGACGTATTGCAAGGCCAGAGTCAGGAAGAGGCTGAGGACGGCTCATCAGCCTTCATCCTTCATCCAGGAGCTGCGATTGTTCCTCTGCCTCTCAACCCGTCGTCTCCAACAAGGCCTCCGTTATCTTAGGAGGGTGGCAGCGCTGCGGCTAAATTTAAACCCAAACAGACGTTGAAAACAGAGATGATGTCAGGTTTTCTGTTGTAAAGGACAATCTCCTTTGTTTCTGGGATATAATGATGTTTTGATCTAACAATGACGGCTTTTAGGAAAGGGTGGGATGACATGATGAGCGGACGGGAATGTTAGCCTCGGACTTTTTATAAACGTTGATGTAAATATGGAAAGATTTATGTGGAAACAGAAGCATTTGTTTGGAAAAAAGAAGCTGCTGGAAAATGAAGTGTGTCATATCTCCTGCAGCGAAATCCCTAAACTGTCCCTGAACTCTGAGTCGAACCCCTGATCAGGCGCAGCGAGGTGTTTTCATAGTTTTACTGCATGTTACAGAGACCTTCCAGGCAGAGCAGCGAACGTGTGAACCCAGTAACACCAGGAGATATTTATTGCACAGACAGAAGCACATGCGCTCATGAATACTAGAAATGGGAGGAGAATGAACGTATGTGACAGGAAATGTGTTCTTGTTTTAGTTTTACTGGTAGTCGAGGTCTCTGGCTGCATCCTCCTAACTGACTTCAGGTCTGAATCCCTTGGGGACCAAACATTCGCTCAGCTAAAGCCCCTAAACATCCAGATTGCTTCACATCTGAGTCAGACAGTCGAGGCATGAGCAAAATCAGAAATAAAGTGTTTATGGACTAGCTGGGTGCTCAGCTCAGGTGTCTGCAGGTTCAGGTTATGGACATTGGGAACATTCAGAGCGGATTGAAACGAGAGCTGCAGGTCAAACCAGATGAAGCTCCGACCATCAAACCTCCGTCTCGCTCGCATGCAGCTGTGGATACGAGCAGCACCTCGAAGCAACATGCAGCAGCCTCAGCGCGCCGTCCCAACAGTTGCCCCGGCAGTTCAGGGCCTCTGCAGCCCACATGTCACCCACGCGTTCCTGTTGCTGCGCTCGTCTTACCGACTGCAGCGCCTGAGCCAGCTGGTGACAGCAGCACTTCCTCTGCTGAGCCGCCCTGCTCTGCTCTCACCATCTGCAGCAACTGGCCAAAGCGTCGGGTTACCCACACAACTGGAGACCCACGATGCAGAGGACACACAAACACACACACACACACACACACACAGAGCGGCTCCAGTTGAGAGGCCATATGTGGAGGTGCAGAGACGCCCAGATTGTTTATTGGGCTTCAAGATGCAGAAGAGCTGCAGACGGCTTGCTGTTCCTGGAAGGACCTCAACACAAAGTCCTGAAACGCTCAGAGGAGTTTAGGCTGGGAACGGATCCCAGAAGGAGAAAAAGGGGAAAAAGTTACACAATAATATCAGGGCATGTCAAGTATTTTCCTCTTTTTCCAAAAGTTTTAATGAAAGAACAGGATTGTGTGAAAAGTAGTTTGCAGGATGGTAGCAGAATACACACACACACACACACACACACACACACACACACCACACACACACACACACACACACACGTTTGCGTGGCTATCTTTGTGGGGACTTTCCATTGACTTCCATTCATTTCTACAGCCTAAACCTGACCTTTACCCTTTTCCTAAGCCTAACCAAAACTCAATTCACACCTCAGTCCTAACTCTGACCCCTGACCCTAAAACAGGGTTTCCCCTTGTGGGGACCAGGCTTTGGTCCCCACAAGGAGCAATTGGTCCCCACAACGTAGTATTTATCAGGAAAATCGTCCCCAAAAGGTATTACAAACAAACGAGCACACACCACACACACACACACACACACACACACACACACACACACACACACACACACACACAACACAACACACACACACACACACACACAACAACACACACACACACAACACACACACACACACACACACACAACACACACACACACACACACACACACACACACACACACACACACACACCACACACACACACAACACACAACACACACACACACACACACAAAACACACCACACACACACACAACACAACACACACAACACACACACACAAAACACAACACACACACACACACACACACCACAATTTCCTTCTAAGATCTGTGTCACAAACAAACTCATTGGCATTTATTTTTAATTCAGTTAATGTAAATAAATACTGACCGTATTATAAAAGGAATATTTAATTTCCTTGGTTGTAGCTTTAAAACCAAAAGGTTGAACATTTTCCCCATGTGTGGATCAAAGCCTCCCTGACATGTCAGACGACCTGCTTAGACACAAACATGGGATTTTAGGTGCCTTTAAAGAGGAACAAATGATTCCTTTAGTTGTTCCGATCCAAAAAAGGAAAATTGGTCTGTTTGGATCAACGGCCAGTTATTTCTTCCAGAGCTTGCAGTGAAAAAACACTTTAGTTAAACTAAGCAGTGGTTTAAAGATGCGATCAGACATGAACAACCAACCAGGAAAGAAAAGAAAATGAATGCTTTGAAACTGGCCAATCAGAACACAGGCCTCCATTTGGTCTCTCATTTGGGCTCCAAACACCATCAGTTACAAAGTTCTGATCTCCAGCGCTTGGCCCAGAGGAGCACCGGTCATAATCCCAGTAGATATGATGCCATCCGTTAGACATGGCTGCAGGTCAAAATTAGGGCCAATAAATGTTAATGGTGGAAGGAAGTCACTGGCCTTCGTCTGACGTTTACTCATTTCAAAACAAAACGATAGTTTGAGATGTGATGCGTCTTCTGATCAGAGCCAATCAGAAGAAATCGGCTGATGTCAGTCTGACTGTGTAATCGGAGAGTCACTAAACCTGCAACCTGCAGCGGAGACCAGCATGAGAAGAAGGGTAACGTCGGTCCCACCTGGAGTGACGCCTTGTTCAGCTCGGAGACAGCGCCCCCCGCTGGTGGTGAGGGCTGGCATGTGGCTGCAGGGCATCCTTGGGAAAGTTTGCAGCTTTTGCTTCCATGTGGATCAAAGCTGGGGACAAATACCACATGGAGCTGAGAGGAAGCCGGCGGAGGAGGCAGGCACACAGGAATGTTTCACTTCAAAAGGAAAACATTCACAGCCATTTACAGCCATTTACAGCCATTCACAGCCATGTACAGCCATTTACAGCCATTCACAGCCATTTACAGCCATGTACAGCCATTTACAGCCATTTACAGCCATGTACAGCCATTTACAGCCATTCACAGCCATTTACAGCCATTCACAGCCATTCACAGCCATTCACAGCCATTTACAGCCATTCACAGCCATTTACAGCCATGTACAGCCATTTACAGCCATGTACAGCCATTTACAGCCATTCACAGCCATTTACAGCCATGTACAGCCATTTACAGCCAGCATACAGCCATTTACAGCCATGTCACAGCCATTTACAGCCATTACAGCCATGTACAGCCATTCACAGCCATTACAGCCATTTACAGCCATGTACAGCCATTTACAGCCATTTACAGCCATGTACAGCCATTAATACAGCCATTCACAGCCATTTACAGCCATGTTACAGCCATGTACAGCCATTTCACAGCCATTCACAGCCATTTACAGCCATTCACAGCCATTTACAGCCATGTACAGCCATTTACAGCCATTCACAGCCATTTACAGCCATTCACAGCCATTTACAGCCATGTACAGCCATTTACAGCCATTCACAGCCATTTACAGCCATTCACAGCCATTTACAGCCATTTTACAGCCATTTACAGCCATCTACAGCCATTTACAGCCATTCACAGCCATTTACAGCCATTTACAGCCATTTACAGCCATTCACAGCCATTTACAGCCATGTACAGCCATTTACAGCCATTCACAGCCATTTACAGCCATTACAGCCATTTACAGCCATTCAGCCATTTAGCCATTCACAGCATTTACAGCCATTTACAGCCATTACAGCCATTCACAGCCATTTAATTTACAGCCATGTCAGCATTAAGCATTCCAGCATTAAGCCATTTACAGCCATTACAGCCATTGTACAGCCATTACAGCCATTTACAGCCATTTACAGCCATTTACAGCCATTTACAGCCATTACAACCATTTACAGCCATTCACAACCATTTACAGCCATTCACAACCATTTACAGCCATTTACAGCCATTCACAGCCATTTACAGCCATTACAGCCATTCACAGCCATTTACAGCCATTCACACCATTTACAGCCATTCACAGCCATTCACAGCCATTCACAGCCATTTACAGCCATTCACAACCATTTACAGCCATTCACAGCCATTCACAGCCATTCACAACCATTTACAGCCATTCACAGCCATTTACAGCCATTCACAGCCATTTACAGCCATTTACAGCCATTCACAACCATTTACAGCCATGTACAACCATTTACAGCCATTCACAGCCATTCACAACCATTTACAGCAATTTACAGCCATTCACAGCCATTTACAGCCATTCACAGCCATTTACAGCCATTTACAGCCATTCACAACCATTTACAGCCATGTACAACCATTTACAGCCAATCATAGCCATTTACAGCCATCTCTCCAAGTCCATTTATCCTTTACTGCTGTTTCTGAAGTTCTCTGCTATGCGGACCTCAGTTCAATGTGGCTTGAGATAACCAGTGTTGACTAGCAGGGACATCAAAGCTGCTGTGTTCCAGCTGGGGGGGCGGCGAACCCTGGGCTGATGGGGCTGATGGGTCTGATGGGGCGGCGAGTCACTGGGCTTCCTGTCGAGATGCAGCAAGGAAACATGGAATCAGAAGAAAACCCCAATAAAACCCTGTAAAAATCTGTAAAAACAAAGTCATATATCATGTTTTTGTCTGGTGTAAAAACAGGAAATAAAGGCTGTAACAGATGGGATCATTAGCATGATCAATACAATTGGGTCTTTGCCATGGTGAGTGGTATTCCATACCGTTTTAAGATGCTAGCAGCTAGCTGGGCTCGTTACAGAGCAGCTAACGAGCTGCTAAACTGAGATTTTAAGATGCTAGCAGCTAGCTGGGCTCGTTAGCCATCACGGAGCAGCTAACGAGCTGCTAAACTGTGATAATAATGTTGATTCCACATCTTCCCACTGATCACCAGTAAAGGTCCTGCGGCCTGATACTGGGAGCTCAGCCGTCTGATCCAACATGGCGTCTCTTCCTTTAGCGTCCTCCGCTGCCCTTCTTGAAGAAACGCCTCCGATTTGAGCTTCAGTTGTTGGTGGTTGAGGTCCAGTGAGGCCCAGCAGTTTGAGTAACGGTACCAAAAGCCTGGAAAGTCCCGTTTTAGACTAGCATTAGCCTAACATCTAACACTAAGCCTTAAACGAGTGTTTGTTAGCTTTTTGGAGCTAACAAAGCTTCAGAAAGCAGGCAGGACAGCTAACAGCGAGTTGATGATGTGGTCCTACAGATTCTCTTTTTAAATGTTTCACAAATATCTGTTTCCATTTTTGTTCATTGTCTTTTTTCAGAAGATGAATTCAGATAACCTCAATTTGACTTTTGGCTTCATTGCAACAGGTGAAATTAAGTTACATGGAGCTGTTTAAACTAACAATAGTTTCATTTTTTATTGTAGTGGTGACCAACATTTTCTAGAGATGTTTTACCATCTTGTCCCCTGTGTTGGGGCAGCCGTATGAACTTTGGTCCCGTTCTGTCGTTTGTCTCGGTTTCAGTTTTAAACTGTCTAATCGTTTCTCTGACTGCAGAAAAGGAAACGTTTAGGGGAAGTCCATTTGCTCAAAGCCTTGTCGTGACTTATCAAACATCTGTTTCACCGTCTTTCCCCTTTTGGAGAATGACCAAAAAGACCATCATTAGACTCATTGTGTTATAATTAGAGTGAAATAGGAAGTCATGGATGGACTTTGGTCAGCATGTCTCCAGTGGAAACAGGTTTTTAGTGAGCAGTCCTGAACTCAGACTGAGTTTAAAGACTAGCGGCTCGGCAGACCAACCAGATGTTCTGGATCAACGTTAAAGCAGTTGATTGGTGTGATTTATAATCTTCTTCTGATTTGGTTATGAATCACTCAGTTGTTGAGTTGGGAGAAGAAATCTTGACCTGCTGACCTCCTGGTCAGGCTCTCAGTCTCTCTGCTCTGATAGTATTTCTAATTTGCATTATTAGTCATAACTTAACCTGGAAACAAACATATTAGTCATTTTAATGCAGATAAAACATGAATACATTTGAATAAAAGTTTGGTTTGACTCTTTTTAAGCTGACTGGACAGTTTTTGGAGTTTATACTCGGTCTGCCGTCTGTTCAGTGTTTCTGTGAGCTGAGGAGTTTTCTGGAAGGGAAGAACAGGAAATGGGCTTTTTGTCGATTCATTTCAACATTTATTCCATCTTAATGGGTGATCCGATCGTATTCTGATAGTAAATATTTAAATATGCATTTTCAACACGTTTCATCATTTTAAATCTGAACCATGATCTTCATGCATTGTGATATTAGGTTTTGATTTAGCACAACTTAGTAGATTTTCCAAATAATTATTCAAAATGTTTGATGTGTAAATTACTTTTAGTGTAAATTTTCCTCAGTTTTTTGTGAAGTTGCTTTAAATGTGATTGTGCGTGTTGAATCATGCTCCCCTCGTTCAGACTGGCTGAAGCAGCAGCCGCTCGCTGTCCTACTTTGAGTTTGGTCAGATGACACAGAAACTGCAGAGTTTCTGTGTCATCTGAGTTAGCTGAGACAGATCAGAAGAGGCACACAGTTCAACCGGGAACATTGCGCTAACGGTATCACGCTAACGCTCTTTATTTCTTTATTTCTACATCTGTCTGCACAAACATCTACTCTGGACTCCAGAACCAAACTGCAGATGAAGCCACATACTTCCACAAACTGACGTAGAACCAAACAAAACTCTTTCTGTTTCAGCTTCTGTTTGCTGTATCTTCTTTAGAATCAGAAGTATTTTGTGGAATTGTCCTTTAAGCTGGAGTAAGAAACTCGTGGTGCTGCTGTGATTTTGACCCGTTTCTCCTGACAGAACCGGCTGAGACGGCTCTGGTTTCCTCCTGGACCCGGACGGAAACATCAGGAGGGCATCGGTTCCTCCGGCAGCTAAACATGGTGCTGCCACCGCCGTGCTTCACAGTGTGGATGTGGTTCCTGTTTGTTTTTCCTCTGGAAGGACCTGAACTGGGACCAGTTTGGGTCTCATTTCTCTCTCTTCTGTTAACAACGACCAAATTATGGATTGTCTTGGCACATGTATTAAAGTAAACTCACTTTGCGTCATCTAGCTGCGATAACCAGAAAATGGACAAATTGGAGTAAATTAACTTGTGAAGCCCTTTGAAATGCCTTGTTGCTGAAATGAGCTATAAAAACAAACATGGTTGAACTTAAAAGACAAATTTCCTGGTTTTGGTGACAGTTTTGCTTCTAGAAGGATTAGAGCCCAGGTTTGATCCAGTTAGAGCCCAGCTCCTCGTTTCTGGAGGGGATTATAATTAGGTATCAGTTCGTTTAGCATTTCTCAGACTAGGTTACAGTTCTTTCTAATATTTCCTGTTAGTTTAATCTTTTCAGATTCGATCTTGGCGTCTGACGCGGCAGCAGCTGATTGGATGAGCTGCTTTAGTCTCACCTGAGAGATGATGCTGAGCATGGGCAGCTGGGTGGCGATGATGAGCGGCGCCTCATTAGGTTGGTGTCTTCCATCGCTGCTGATCCGATGTCTGGACGTCCCCAGCGCTGCGTCCTGTAACCTGTATCCACCAGGTGTCCCTCCGACTGCTGCGTCTGTCAGCTGGCTGATATTTAGCCTGGATGCAAACGAAGCATTTTGCTCTCAGAGACGGATGACCTGATCAGAAATGTCAGTTTTCTCTGCCTGATCCGTCACCTTTGTGATGTAAAACTGGGAGATGGTTTTAAAAACGGGATCCTGCTCCACTGATCCTTTCAGGAATGTGTTTCCTGAGGATCTTTTCTCCTGCAGCCTCCAGAGGCTCCATTTGAATCACAAATGGGTTTTGGTCGGTTCTGGGGCCTTAAGCCTGGTGACATGACTTTGACCCGGGCCGCTGCAGCGGATCGACCCTCTGACCTCTGCTACCCGGAGCAGGACCGCTTCCTGCAGAACGTCTCCAGGACTCTGATTGGCTCCAGAAACGCTGTGATCTGATCAGAGATCTGAGCATGCTCAGTGGAATCATCCATGATGAACGCTTGAGATCAGCGAATGAGCTGAGAGGGAAACTCCATGAAGCAGGACCTGAAAATAATCCTAAAGTCCTCATCTGTAGTCCGTTAGTGGTGAGGTTCTGGTTCTGCTGTGGTTTGAGCTGTTTTTAAATTTGAGGTCATCACGTTGAAAAATGTTTCTCATCTTTATAGCAGCTGCTTGACCTGATGCTTTTATTTCCAATGTATTTCATCCATTCTGCATCCTGACCTCTGGTTGAATGTGAACGCCAAGCGGACCAGAGACGCTCCAAAAGCAGGAAGTGGACTACAGCGCAGGGCATTCTGGGTAAATACAACCAAAGCTAACATGCTAGCCTAGCGCTAGCAGCAGAAATGGCTCCTGGTCTTTAGCCTAAAATCCTCCAACTGCTAAAATCCTCCATCTTGTTTCCATGGTGAAGCAGGAAGTTGCTCTCGGTGTCTTCAGAGGTTTTAGTGTCGTTTCCTTCAGTGGTTGTTGGTGCAGCGCCGCCACAGGCCAGGAGGGGAACAGGTTGGTTTGACTCACGGCAGCTGGAGGAGGAGCAGAAGTTCTGGTTCCAGTAGAACCGGGTCAACTGGACAAGGAAAGAACATGTGAACATGGAGACAGAAAGTGTTCTTAGAGTAGAAACCGCCTGATTCCCGTCACATTTCCATCACAGTTCTCATCCCAACCGTCCAGGTTTGGGCCGATGAGGACGAGGTTTCATCACTTCATGCTTCATGTTGGTGTCTGTGCTTTGTTTAGACACTGGAGTAGAGTGTCAGCTGCTCTGGCTGTTCTGACCCGGCTCAGTTCTGACCCAGGTAGGGTGGAAGTCGGGACGGCAACATGATCAGAACATCCCAGGATGACTCGCACCACAAACACTGTCAGTTAGGTTGAGGTTTCCTGCAGACATACATTGAGCTCAGGATCTGTGTGTTGTTCATTTTCTGCTTTCAGAACCAAAAGTATCTAATTAGAACAGAAACATGTTGATGTAACGTTTTCATTTGGAGGCTTTGGGTTTGTTGAGCCGATCCAAACAGATCCTGGATCCTCCAGCCAAACTGATGCTGGTTGTCCTGTTAGCTTGCTAGCGTAGGTGGAAAGGTAGAGCTAACTGTTACTTTGCTATTATGGCCAGTGAGGTTGAGCTAATTGTTAGCTTGCTATTATGGCCAGTGAGGTTGAGCTAACTGTTAGCTTGCTAGCATAGGTGGTGAGGTAGAGCTAACGTTTAGCTTGCTAGCGTAGGTGGTGAGGTAGAGCTAACAGTTAGCTTGCTAGCGTAGAATTGGATGATTGATGGTTGATCTGCTAGACCTTGTCCTCCAGGGGTCAAACATGTGACCTTGTCCTCCAGGGGTCAAACATGTGACCTTGTCCTGTCGTCCATTCCTGGACCTGCGTTTCTGGTTCTGGACAGCACTAATGTTGTGCTGATAAATGCTGATGGGCTCCTGATGCAGCAGATCATGATGATGAGTCCAAACGTCTCCCTCTGGACCGGACCAGAACCGCCTGCGTCCACAGGAAGCGCTCGGCGCGTGGAAAACACCGCTGCACGCGTCACCACGGCGACGGGAAGCAGAGCCATAAAGCTGCGACCCGACCCGGCAGAGCGAACTGCATTTAGCAGCTTTAAATAAACCGTCATAAAACACAAATGGATCGGTGCCGTGTCACTTCCTGTCCCCGTGTCACTTCCTGTCCCCATCGTCCTGCAGTGGACACAGCGGCTCCACCTAATGTCATAAATAATCTAGATCATGATGATCTATAATATAAATCAGCGCGACCTGCCAGCTGTGGTTCTGGTTCTTCTGGGCCTCCTGGACAAGTCGTGGTTCTGGTTTTTGTTGAGTGTAATCTCTGCTCCGTGGGCTAGTGGAACTGTTGTCAGTCAGTTTCCATGGCAACGGGTCTGCGTGTGGCGCAGAGGAAGCGCGTAGAGCAAGTAGATGAGAGATTTTCTTCTTCTGCTCTGACTTCACTTCCTCTGCAGTCGCTGTAGAAACCATAAAAACTGAGCCCAACGCGTTCAGAGGACGTCGTGACATTCATAACAGGGACCACATGAGGCCCGGGCCCCGCCCCTTTGATGCCTTTTCAGATTTTTAATGTTCATCTGTTCACAGCTATAATATTTAGCTAAATATTTAGCTATACTATAATATAGCTATAATATACTATAATATTTAGCTAAATATTATAATTTGGCTAAATCAATGAGTCTGGCAGTGACTCGCAGGACGGGGGGTGATCTGCGCTTCTGACCCGACCCCTGACCTCTGACCCAAACCCTGAAGGCCCAAACCTCCAGGTCTGACCCAAACCTGGAGGAATGTCTGGAGGCCCCTGAATGTTTGAAGCCCCTGAATGTTTGAGGCCCCTGAATGTTGGGAGGCCCCTGAATGTTTGAGGCCCCTGAATGTCTGGAGGCCCCTGAATGTTTGAGGCCCCTGAATGTCTGGAGGCCCCTGAATGTCTGGAGGCCCCTGAATGTTGGGAGGCCCCTGAATGTTGGGAGGCCCCTGAATGTTTGAGGCCCCTGAATGTTCCTGAATGTTGGGAGGCCCCTGAATGTCTGGAGGCCCCTGAATGTTGGGAGGCCCCTGAATGTTGGGAGGCCCCTGAATGTCTGGAGGCCCCTGAATGTTGGGAGGCCCCTGAATGTTTGAGGCCCCTGAATGTTGGGAGGCCCCTGAATGTTTGAGGCCCCTGAATGTTCCTGAATGTTGGGAGGCCCCTGAATGTTGGGAGGCCCCTGAATGTTGGGAGGCCCCTGAATGTCTGGAGGCCCCTGAATGTTGGGAGGTCCCTACATTTGCTTTGCATTGTCCCCACATGATGACAGTGATATACTATGATCTAATTAAATATACAGTGTTGTAAGTGCCCCATTTTGGCTTGGGGCCCCTGGCCCTCCAAAGGTCTCTGCACGGCCCTGGACCTTTTAGTCCTCTCATGCAAGTTCATGAAACTGACAGGAACCAAACTATTTATATGTGGTAGAAAACATATTTTACATATTTAAACATCTGCAATTATTTCATCTTTACTTTAAGCCGTATTTCATATGTCAAATAATATCTTTATTCATGCCCTCCACATCCACAAGATCCTGCCCCCACCTCCCTCCTGGAGGGCCAAAAGCTGCTGGCTGACGATGACTAGCATCGGTTTTAGCTGTCAGCTAATCCAGATAACGCGCTAAATCTTAAATCTACTCCTGAAAAGGGACACAATGTTTTGCTACTAATTGTCCAAACTACCACAACTTGATAACAAGGTGAGGAAAAAGTTTTCATTAAGAATCAAAGTACCAAGGGAGAGGGGAGTGGGGCAGTCATGCTAGCTTGACTATGACAAGCTAACATGTAGATGTGATGTGGAACTCTGTGTTTCGGTTCAGTTACAGAGTAAGAGAGGCGACATAAACACCAATCATTAGTAGAGCAGGCGCTCACATTAGCCAATCAACCACCGCTGTGTTAGCTTAGCTAACAGCAGCAGTAGCTAACCTACCCTAGTAAAATTAATAACTGTAAAATAAATGTCAAGTCTTAAAACTGTGATGTGAAATGGCTGCTTTGCTGCACGTAGCGGCGTTGTTGTCAGCCTGTTGCTATGGCAACGAGACTGTGCATAGCGTAGCCGACGCTGAAAGTGAGGATAAAGTGGCTTCTCCAACAGTTTTTCTGCACTAAATGAATAATCCCCGATTCTCCAGGTTTCTTTTCGTTAACGGTTCCACTGCAGCAGCGCCGCTGTGGATGGAAAAGAAAAGAATTGCATCTTTACCCACCAGCTCTGTAGCAGGTGCAAAGTTTCCAGATGTAAACAGTATCCACAGTGGCTAACCGGCTAGCTAAAGCGGCTAACACATTAGCTACAGCGGTGCTATCCAGTCCAGTTGAGCTGTAGCTACAGTGAACAGCAGAAGGTGTGAGTAGCGTGTATGTAAGCATGATTGAAGTCGCTAAGCCCCTCCTCCTGGCTGTGATTCTGACTGAGCGGCGTTCCGCAGGGAGGAGGCAGAGGAGACGCAGTCTTTATTTGATAAACGTGATAAAACTCAGCTGTCCTGAAAGTCTTTACTCATTAATGAACAGGATGTTTGATGTGCTGTGTGATGGTCTCGTCCGTTTCGGGTTTGACCCCCGTCGACCTTGGCTGTCCTCCTGAAGGTCGCAGCCGGTCCAGGCCAGCTGGGATCTGGGGACTTTCCTGCAGCTCGGCTCGGGCCCCCCCACCCAGATCCGCCTTGTTACCCCAGCCAGAGTCAGAGTACAGAGGAGATCTGTTAGTGAACACACACACACACCACACACACACACACACACACACACACACACACACACACACACACACACACACACTCACACACACTCACACACACATACACTCACACACACTCACACACACACACACACACACACTCACATACACACACACACACACTCACACACACACACACACACACACACACTCACACCACACACACACACACACACACACACACACACACACACACACACACACACACACACACACACACACTCACACAGACTTGGAGAACGGCAGAGTGAAGGCGGATGACGCCTCTCGGATGCTGGACTTCATGGTCACTTTGATGCTGGGATGTTGCAGCTGAGTTTCCCTGCAGCGTTTAGGAATAAATTCAGGAGATGATGGAAAACGATGGTAAAGTTCCTTAGATAAAACGAGACTTCTGATTGGATGTTGAACAGATCCCGTTTTCTCCAGGAAGTACTGAAGCTGTCCGTCCAGATCTGATTGTTTTAGGTCAGGAGGCGGTCAGACCTCAGGTCAGTGTGAACATCTGCTCCAGATTGGATATTTGGAGAATGTCCCGCCCCCTCGACGCATTAAGCTGATTGGTCAGAATGTTTATTTATGGTATAAACATCCAGAGTGTTTTTTCCATTTTGCTTCTGATCAACAGCCAGGATTTAACCTGATTCAGCAACAATTTATGGGCCTCAAGGGCTTTATGGGCCTTATGGGACTCATGGGCCTCATGGGCTTTATGGGCCTTATGGGCCTCATGGGCCTCATGGCCCTTATGGGCCTCATGGGCCTCATGGCCCTTATGGGCCTCATGGCCCTTATGGGCCTCAAGGGCTTTATGGGCCTCATGGGCCTTATGGGCCTCATGGGCCTCATGGGCCTTATGGGCCTCATGGGCCTCATGGGCTTTATGGGCCTCATGGGCTTTATGGGCCTCATGGGCTTTATGGGCCTCATGGGCCTCATGGGCCTTATGGGCCTCATGGGCTTTATGGGCCTTATGGGCCTCATGGGCCTTATGGGCCTCATGGGCCTCATGGGCTTTATGGGCCTCATGGGCTTTATGGGCCTCATGGGCTTTATGGGCCTCATGGGCCTCATGGGCCTTATGGGCCTCATGGGCTTTATGGGCCTTATGGGCCTCATGGGCCTTATGGGCCTCATGGGCTTTATGGGCCTCATGGGCCTCATGGGCTTTATGGGCCTCATGGGCTTTATGGGCCTCATGGGCTTTATGGGCCTCATGGGCCTCATGGGCTTTATGGGCCTCATGGGCCTCATGGGCCTCATGGGCTTTATGGGCCTCATGGGCCTCATGGCTTTATGGGCCTCATGGGCTCATGGGTTTATGGGCCTCATGGGCCTCATGGGCTTTATGGGCCTCATGGGCCTCATGGGCCTCATGGGCTTTATGGGCCTCATGGGCCTCATGGGCTTTATGGGCTTTATGGGCCTCATGGGCTTTATGGGCCTTATGGGCCTCATGGGGCAAATCGCCTCACCTGGAGCAGCTGATGGGTGGAGCCCAACTGGTGACGTCCTTTAAGGACAATTACTGAACTTTGGATATTATGGAGAAGAAAATGACTGTTTTTACTGTCACTATTAAAAGTGACTTTCATTTGTAATAAAATATTCTAAATTTGAGCGTTTTTGAGTTGTTTGCTCCCCCTTGTGGGGCCATATTGGCCACATTAGCCTAGCATGGCGTGTCGTAGGGGCCCTTCATGTCTTACTACTCCGGCTCAGGATCCAGCCCCGTCATCAGCAGTGCTGATGCTCGAAGTGTCACACACCTCGTCTGACCTTTCAACTTCATGCCTGATGTGGCTCCGTCTGACCTCAGCTGAGTTCTCTCCTCTGCTTCCTCAGGCTCACATGAGTTGTAGGAGCCGCTGCCCTGACACCACTGACACCAGGAACATGGCCGACAGTCGGACCGGCTGCCCTGACTCCAGGTTGGTGACGAGGTTCTGATGACGCGTCTGTCGGTCGAGTACAAACAGGGTCGCAGTCTTTGAACTCCACCTGAGCTGTGAGTCCAGCAGCAGCTGTTTAGATCGACCTTAGGCCACAGAAATCAATCAGCACAAACATGCTGGGAGCCCCGGGAACCGGGCCGGGAACCGGGCCGGGAACCGGGCCGGTGTCTCTGTTCGGCCCGCGCCGCTCTCGTCCAATCGCTTCGCTGATGATGCAGCATGTTTTATCTCTGTCTTTCCTTCTGTGATGAAACACTTTTTCCCCTGATTCAGGCCTGAACTGGACAGATGGACTAGTGGACCCGACCCAGTGGGGACTGTCACACACACAGTCGAGATGTTTTCAATGATTGAAAAGAGCGTTGCCCGGTTGGCCCGGTTGGCCCGGTTGGCCCGGTTGGCCCGGTTGGCCTGCGTCTCTGGTGGAGCATCATGGGCTCAGAGGGCAGCACGCTGCCAGGACGTCCGACCCGTTTGGGTTCTGGGCGGGACACGCCGACTGTCTGCTGCCCAGGCTGTGGTTCTCTTTGTGTCTCCAGCCTGACTGGACCCTGGCTGTGGTTCTCTTGGTGGGTTATGTCCTTCTGGAGAACCTTGTTGCTTCATACAGCGGCTCCATTGATAAGCCTCATGTCTCCGATAGCTGGACTTTCAAGTCCCGCTGCCTTTCATGTTGTTGTCCCAAGCCAAGGACGGACAAACGTCCTGCAGCTCCGCGCTGGCTAATCAGTAACCTGCTGCGGCCGGCGCTGCTGTCCGCTTGTCTTCTGTTTCATCTGCTGCGCCTCTTAAAGTCTGGGACTCTGTTAGTGTTTCGTCTTTATTCTGGCTGGCTCCGCCCCCTTCTCTGGTTCTTCTGCTCTTCTTTAATGGCGGCCCGTTAATGAGAAATCAGACAGAATGGAGCAGCACGTCTCTGGTCTGCAGCCGAGCCACATGGCGTCTGTGGAGACATTATTACCACCATGTGACTTTATTTAGGACCTGCCAGATAAAACTGATTAGGTGACAGAGAGGGAACAAAGGAGGAATCCTCCTCTGGCGCCTCGCTGGGCTTCCTGAGCCAACAGCACCGGTTCCGTCCCAAACTGGCAACGACTCACAGAACCAGACACACACACACTGACACACACACACACACGTTTACACAGCTATCTTTGTGGGGACTTTCCATTGACTTCCATTCATTTCTACAGCCTAAACCTGACCTGCATCAGTTGCTGCATCAGTTGCTGCTTCTTCTGTTGGGATTTAAACCTGAACCTTCTGAGTTTCATGGATGTGGTTGAAAATTAAACGTCTTCCAGATATTTTAGTTTTGGCTGCAGGGATCCTGACATGAATGTTTCTGTTTGTCAATCACAAAAACCACTTCAGGACTTTGTGTTCCGATCAGAGGAAACGGACGGGTCAGACTTTGGTTGGCAGCGCCGCCCTGCAGGAGGAAACTCTTACCAGCTAGTGTCCAGGATGTGTGCGCTCTGCAGAGAGGTTTCACATTAAACATGGAGGAAGTTTGAAAATGATTTCTGCCCTTATTTGGTGGATTATTGGTGTTTGTGACTGAAGTAGATAAAATAATATAGTGATCAACAGGAACCCAAATAATCTCCAGAAACCTTGTTGGATTCGGTTTGATTGAGATAAAATCTGATGCTGAGAACTGAGATAATAACTGAAAATAAAGTTAATTTATGTTTTTGAGGTGAGGAAAGAAGAAACAGAAACCAGGAAGTGACATGAAGTCATTTCAGTTTAACTCGTACAGCAAAATAATTTCCATTCTTCAGAGCTTCATCTGTCCTTCAGCCTGTCAGAACCACAGCCTGATGCTGCCACCTCCAAACTGGGCCGTCACCATGGAGATTCAGGCTGACAGAGCCGAACTTTCTCCAAACATCCACAATGTTTGTTCAATGACAACCAGAGAAATTCAGCTCTGATCTGATCTATTAATGGTGACCTCATGATTTATTGCTTTTATGAGGCAAGCAGAGAAAAACTTGTTTGTTTCTCCTGGTTTCTGCTGGTTTGTTGCTCCTGGTTTCTCCTGGTTGCTCCTGGTTTCTCCTGGTTTCTCCTGGTTGCTCCTGGTTTCTCCTGGTTTCTCCTGGTTGCTCCTGGTCTCTCCTGGTTTCTGCTGGTTTGTTTCTCCTGGTTTCTCCTGGTTTCTCCTAGTTTCTCCTGGTTGCTCCTGGTTTCTCCTGGTTTCTCCTAGTTTCTCCTAGTTTCTCCTGGTTGCTCCTGGTTTCTCCTAGTTTCTCCTGGTTGCTCCTGGTCTCTCCTGGTTTCTGCTGGTTTGTTTCTCCTGGTATCTCCTGGTTTCTCCTAGTTTCTCCTGGTTGCTCCTGGTTGCTCCTGGTTTCTCCTGGTTTCTCCTAGTTTCTCCTAGTTTCTCCTGGTTGCTCCTGGTTTCTCCTAGTTTCTCCTGGTTGCTCCTGGTCTCTCCTGGTTTCTGCTGGTTTGTTTCTCCTGGTTTCTCCTGGTTTCTCCTGGTTTCTCCTGGTTGCTCCTGGTTTCTCCTGGTTTCTCCTGGTTTCTCCTGGTTTCTCCTAGTTTCTCCTGGTTTCCCTGTTTCTCCTGGTTCTCCTGGTTTCTCGTTTCTCCTGGTTTCTCCTAGTTTCTCCTGTTTCTCCTGGTTCTGTTCTCCTGGTTTCTTCCTGGTTTCCTGTCCTGGTTGCTCCTAGTTTCTCCTGGTTGCTCCTGGTTGTCCTGTTTCTCCTGGTTCTCCTGGTTCTGTTCTCCTGGTTTCTCCTGGTTTCTCCTGGTTCTCCTGTTCTCCTGGTTTCTCCTGGTTCTCCTGGTTTCTCCTGGTTCTCGTTCTCCTGTTTCTCCTGGTTGCTCCTGGTTTCTCCTCGCTGTTTCTCCTGGTTGCTCCTGGTTTCTCCTGGTTTCTCCTGGTTTGCTCCTGGTTTCTCTGGTTTCTCCTGTTTCTTGCTCCTGGTTCTCTGTTCTCCTGGTTGCTCCTGGTTTCTCCTGGTTTCTCCTGGTTTGCCTGTTTCTCCTGGTTTCTCCTGGTTCTCCTGTTGCTCCTGGTTTCTCCTGGTTTCTCCTGGTTTCTCCTGTTTCTCTGGTTTTCTCCTGGTTGTCCTGGTTTCTCCTGGTTTCTCCTGGTTCTCTCCTGTCTCCTGGTTTCTCCTGTTTGTTCTCCTGGTTGCTCCTGGTTGCTCCTGTTTCTCCTGGTTCTCTCCTGTTTCTCCTGGTTTCTTCCTGGTTTCTCCTGGTCTCCTGGTTTCTCCTGGTTTCTCCTGGTTTCTCCTGGTTGCTCCTGGTTTCTCCTGGTTCTCCTGGTTGCTCCGTTTCTGGTTTCCGGTTCTCCTGGTTCTCGTCTCCTGGTTCTCCTGGTTTCTTTCTCTCTGGTTCTCCTGTTCTCCTGTTTCTCCTGGTTCTCCTGGTTCTCCTGTTCTCCTGGTTTCTCCTGGTTTCTCCTGTTTCTCCTGGTTTCTCCTGGTTTCTCGGTTCTCCTGTTTCTCCTGTTTCTCCTGGTGTCTCTTCTCCTGTTCTCTCCTGTTTCTCCTGGTTGCTCCTGTCTCCTGGTTTCTCCTGGTTTCTCCTGTTTCTCCTGGTTTCTCCTGGTTTCTCCTGTTCTCCTGGTTGCTCCTGGTTCTCCTGTTTCTCCTGGTTTCTCCTGGTTTCTCCTAGTTTCTCCTGTTGCTCCTGGTTTCTCCTGTTGCTCCTGGTTGCTCCTAGTTTCTCCTGGTTTCTCCTGGTTGCTCCTGGTTTCTCCTTGTTCTCCTGTTTCTCCTGGTTGGTTCTCCTGGTTCTCCTGTTCTCCTGGTTGCTCCTGGTTGCTCCTAGTTTCTCCTGGTTTCTCCTGTTTCTCCTGGTTTCTCCTGGTTCTCCTGGTTCTCCTGTTCTCCTGGTTTCTCCTGTTTTCTCCTGGTTTCTCCTTTCTCCTGGTTGCTCCTGGTTTCTCCTGGTTTCTCCTGGTTTTCTCCTGTTTCTCCTGGTTGCTCCTGGTTTCTCCTGTTGCTCCTGGTTCTCCTGTTCTCCTGGTTCTCCGTTTCTCCTGGTTTCTCCTGGTTGTCTCCTGTTTCTCCTGGTTGGTTTTCTCCTGGTTCTCCTAGTTTCTCCTGGTTCTCCTGGTTTCTCCTGGTTTCTCCTGGTTTCTCCTAGTTTCTCCTGTTTCTCCTGGTTTCTCCTGTTTCTCCTGGTTTCTCCTGGTTTCTCCTGTTTCTCCTGGTTTCTCCTGTTTCTCCTGGTTTCCTGGTTTCTCCTGTTCTCCTAGTTTCCTATTCTCCTGGTTTCTCCTGGTTCTCCTGGTTTCTCCTTTGCTCCTGTTTCTTCTCCTGGTTTCTCCTAGTTTCCCTCTGGTTTCTCCTGTTTCTGTCCCTGGTTTCTCCTGTTTGCTCCTGGTTTCTCCTGTTTCTCCTGTTCTCCTGGTTGCTCCTGTTTCTCCTGGTTTCTCCTTTTCTCCTGGTTTCTCCTGGTTTCTCCTGGTTTCTCCTAGTTTCTCCTGGTTTCTCCTGGTTTCTCCTAGTTTCTCTGCCCTGGTTTCTCCTAGTTTCTCCTGTTCCTGTTTCTCCTGTTGCTCCTGGTTCTCCTCTAGTTCTCCTGGTTCTCCTAGTTCTCCTGGTTGCTCCTGGTTTCTCCTGGTTTCTCATGGTTGCTCCTGGTTTCTCCTAGTTGCTCCTGGTTGCTCCTAGTTTCTCCTGGTTTCTCCTGGTTGCTCCTGGTTTCTCCTGGTTTCTCCTGGTTTCTCCTGGTTTCTCCTAGTTTCTCCTGGTTTCTCCTGGTTCTCCTGGTTCTCTGGTTTCTCTGTTTCTCCTGGTTTCTCCTGGCTCTCTCCTGGTTTCTGCTGGTTTGTTTCTCCTGGATGCTCCTAGTTTCTCCTGGTTTCTCCTGGTTGCTCCTGGTTTCTCCTGGTTTCTCCTAGTTTCTCCTGGTTTCTCTCCTAGTTTCTCCTAGTTTCTCCTGGTTGCTCCTGGTTGCTCCTGGTTTCTCCTAGTTGCTCCTGGTTGCTCCTAGTTTCTCCTGGTTTCTCCTGGTTGCTCCTGGTTTCTCCTGGTTTCTCCTAGTTGCTCCTGGTTTCTCCTGGTTTCTCCTGGTTTCTCCTGGTTTCTCCTAGTTTCTCCTGGTTGCTCCTAGTTTCTCCTGGTTTCTCCTGGTTTCTCCTGGTTGCTCCTGGTTTCTCCTAGTTGCTCCTGGTTGCTCCTAGTTTCTCCTGGTTTCTCCTGGTTGCTCCTGGTTTCTCCTGGTTTCTCCTAGTTGCTCCTGGTTTCTCCTAGTTGCTCCTGGTTGCTCCTAGTTTCTCCTGGTTGCTCCTGGTTGCTCCTGGTTTCTCCTGGTTGCTCCTAGTTTCTCCTGGTTTCTCCTAGTTTCTCCTAGTTTCTCCTGGTTGCTCCTGGTTGCTCCTGGCTTCTCCTAGTTTCTCCTGGTTGCTCCTGGTCTCTCCTGGTTTCTGCTGGTTTGTTTCTCCTGGTATCTCCTAGTTTCTCCTGGTTTCTCCTGGTTGCTCCTGGTTTCTCCTAGTTTCTCCTGGTTTCTCCTGGTTTCTCCTAGTTTCTCCTGGTTTCTCCTAGTTTCTCCTGGTTTCTCCTGGTTGCTCCTGGTTGCTCCTGGTTTCTCCTAGTTTTCCTGGTTGCTCCTGGTTTCTCCTAGTTTCTCCTGGTTTCTCCTGGTTTCTCCTAGTTTCTCCTGGTTTCTCCTAGTTTTCCTGGTTGCTCCTGGTTGCTCCTGGTTTCTCCTAGTTTCTCCTGGTTGCTCCTGGTTTCTCCTGGATGCTCCTAGTTTCTCCTGGTTTCTCCTGGTTGCTCCTGGTTTCTCCTGGTTTCTCCTAGTTTCTCCTGGTTTCTCCTAGTTTCTCCTAGTTTCTCCTGGTTTCTCCTAGTTTCTCCTGGTTGCTCCTGGTTGCTCCTGGTTTCTCCTAGTTGCTCCTGGTTGCTCCTAGTTTCTCCTGGTTTCTCCTGGTTGCTCCTGGTTTTTCCTGGTTTCTCCTAGTTTCTCCTGGTTTCTCCTGGTTTCTCCTGGTTTCTCCTGGTTGCTCCTGGTTTCTCCTGGTTGCTCCTGGTTTCTCCTGGTTGCTCCTGGATGCTAGTTACCGCAGCAGCTGAACCAGGCAGAAGTTTTCATAAACCTGAAGATCAACATTAGCACCAAACTCTGATGACTCGAAGCCAAACATCAGGTTGCTGTTGACGTCCTGGAGATGAGGATGAGGAGCTGCAGGTCCTGATGAGCCGCCGTCGTCATGACGCAGCAGAAAAGCGGCTCCCTGCTTGCTGAGTCAGCTGTCGTCAGCTGGTGGAGCCCTGCAGCTTCACTTCAGCCGGTTTTTGTTTCACATCCTGTTTGCAGCAGCTGGCCTGGTTTGACATGTGAGATGCAGTGTGACTCGTTGCAGGTCGTTGGCGCTGCTGCTTCTCTGCTGTCTCGCCCTTTGAGTGTGACTCAGTGCCATGGAGATACTTGAGGTTCCTCAGGGCGTTAACTTGTTCCAGTTTGAACGTTTGTTGGGAAGCGGCAGCAGCGTCTGTGGGAGGCTAAAGCTCAGGCTCCTGTTAATCAGTGATGTCGTCTGTTTCCCTGTCCAGGACGTGAAATCAGCCGTGAACGGCAGCGACTCGCACCGCCGTCGTTCCTGACGAGGAAATGATCAACCAATCACATGGGACTCTGTCCCTCTGGTCATGTGCTGTGATTTCACAGTTAAAGTTTACTCAGATGAGAGGGAGGGCGACCTTCACACGACCTTTCCCAAAGTGAAGTGAGAAAACAGCAGATTGCTGGATCTGAACTGGAAACGGCACAGGAATGCTGGGAGGAGTGGGAGGGATGTGGGAATTAGTGGAACGTTGCAGCTTTCCTACCAAAGATCACGGAGAGAATCCTGCCGGCCTGCAGCGTCGATCTGCTGCTGAGGCTGGATTTAAGGTCAAAGTTCAAGTCTGAGGCGTTGTGTGTCTCTGCAGCTCCAACTGCATCACTCATGATCTGTTTTTCCAACATGAGTCAATCCATGATGAGCAGGGCGGGGCCTGGGGTCAGAGGTCATGGAGGTCGCCGACCTCTAAGACAGACATTAAATCACTCTGAGCCCAAACTTTAATAACTGTGTACATGTTCTCACACATTCAAGTGAGAACTGGACTAACGGCATCATAGCTTCAGTTTGAACGTCAGAGGAAGAGAAGAGGCGGTGGCGTTGAGGTTGATGGTGGCGTTGAGGTTAGTGGTGGCGTTGATGTTCATGGTGGCGTTGAGGTTCATGGTGGCATTGAGGTTGATGGTGGCGTTGAGGTTGATGGTGGCGTTGAGGTTGATGGTGGCGTTGATGTTCATGGTGGCGTTGAGGTTGATGGTGGCGTTGAGGTTGACGGCGGCGTTGAGGTTGACAGTGGCATTGAGGTTGACGGTGGCGTTGAGGTTGACGGTGGCGTTGAGGTTGATGGTGGCGTTGAGGTTGATGGTGGCGTTGAGGTTGATGGTGGCGTTGAGGTTCATGGTGGCATTGAGGTTGATGGTGGCGTTGAGGTTGATGGTGGCGTTGAGGTTCATGGTGGCATTGAGGTTGATGGTGGCGTTGAGGTTGATGGTGGCGTTGAGGTTCATGGTGGCATTGAGGTTGACGGCGGCGTTGATGTTCATGGTGGCATTGAGGTTGACGGCGGCATTGATGTTCATGGTGGCGTTGAGGTTGATGGTGGCGTTGAGGTTGATGGTGGCGTTGAGGTTCATGGTGGCATTGAGGTTGACGGCGGCGTTGATGTTCATGGTGGCATTGAGGTTGACGGCGGCATTGATGTTCATGGTGGCGTTGAGGTTGATGGTGGCGTTGAGGTTGATGGTGGCGTTGAGGTTCATGGTGGCATTGAGGTTGACGGCGGCGTTGATGTTCATGGTGGCATTGAGGTTGACGGCGGCATTGATGTTCATGGTGGCGTTGAGGTTGATGGTGGCGTTGAGGTTCATGGTGGCGTTGAGGTTGTGATCCATTTCATTTAGAAATAGATCACAATAATCTGATTTTTAAACGGGGATTTCCTCCACAGCGTCGATCGTCAGTGAACTGTTGACACAGTTAATCGGTTCCCAAACTGGAACCTTTGTTTTCACATGTTTCTGGTCGGCGAACAGCAGCGATGACGCGACTGCTCTCAGTTCGCTTCTGAACGATCTGATTGGACGATGGAAAAGACTGTTAGCATGTCAGAGGCTATGCTAGCACTCATGCTAGCAGAAAGTCTGGAAAGATGAACGGATAGAAAAACGTTTTGCTCCAACCTGATGAAGAACCTGAAGATTAAAAACAGTCATATGAACCTTTTATACCTCAAAGTCCAGGAAAACGTATTTCTGTTTCCATGTCGTCATTTGGAGCAAGAGGAGATGAATCAAAGCCAGATTTCCATCCCGTCACTATTGATGGGTTAGAAATCAGATTTGAAGTATATTGATCATTTTAACGTTTGACAAAATGTGATGCCTGTTTTGGTTCTCACAGCTGCTGGTCATATGATGTGTTTATGATGTGTTTTAATGTGTTTATGATGTTTTTTAATGTGTTTATGATGTAAAGCTCTTTGAACTGCTGTGTTGCTGAGATGTGCTGATTGACTGATGGAGTCACTGATCTTACTAGTGATAATAATGTGAAACAGTATAAATCATTTCAGCATTTGGGCGCTAATAATGAAAACCTTTGTTAGCATCAGATGTTCAGTGAGTCGATTTGCAGCTTTCAAGCCCAAACTGTGTGTTTGTGCATCAGTCGAGTCCCACAGGGACGCAGAGCAACGGCCGTTTCTGCTGCAGATGTTCCACCAGGTGTTGCATTCAGGAGGAATCCCCAGGCCGCCTTCACTCACTGAACATGGGCCTCTTGCTATTTGCATGCAGTGTGTGTGTGTGTGTGTGTGTGTGTGTGTGTGTGTGTGTGAGCGCGGGCTCTGGACGAGCCCCAGCTGCCCTGCTGGTCGCCGCTGGACGCCTGATGAATGAACAGGATGAAACGAGCTGCTGGGCGATGCGGCGGCGTTTCGGCTCCCATCTGTTGATGCAACACACAAATATTTAAAATATGGAAGGTCATCAGGTTTGCTCAGCTCCCATCAGGAACTCCCAGCAGAACCAGAGGAGTCTGGACAGAGAGCAGTCAGGACTGGTGGCAACAAGTGGAGGAGGGGCGTCCAGCGCTGGACCAACCATGACTCAGCAGAAATGAGTCTGAAACAGGAAGAACACCTGAGCCACCTTCAACTTCCACCATCTGGTTGAAAAACACATTTCATTTAATCACTTTTATTTTGCATTTGATCAAATGTAATCTGGCCTCCAGAAATATAGAACTACATATGATAGATCTCACTGTCTTTGTGTTGGTTCTCGGATCTTTTGTAGAGTTTTATTGTCTCTGTTACCTTCAGTTGTTATAAATATCAAACGTGACTGTAGAAATCGAACTTCACATCTTGGAACTGAAAAGTTTCCTTCCTTTTCTGAGGTTTTTCAGAACCGTGTACTGTAAGCCCACAGCATGATGCTCCCACCGCCGAGCTTCACTGTCCCCATGGTGATTCAGAACCGTTCTCACTCCGGACACAGTGACATCCGGAGAGCTCAGCTCTGGGCTTGGAGGTTCTGGATCCAAACTCCAACGTTTGGATCATCAGAGGTCTGGAAATGTAGCTGGAACTTTAACAGCTTTTATCAGTTTGTAGAACCAAACCTTGATAACTGAGTAGCCAACTGGTCAAACTGGATTTCATTGAGGTGTTTCAGAGTAAAGGGGGCAGAGCTGTCTTCTTGTTTGTTTTATGACGTATGGATGATGTGCGGACGTCTCTTCATGCAGTGTCGGTGCGGCCCGGTCCGGTCTGCAACAGGTTTTACGCCCAAATAACCAAAACTAGAACGGAGACTGGAGTCTGAACTCGGTCCTTGTTTTTCCAGTTTTCCTCTCCTGAGATCATTTGACTCTGTTTTCTGGGTTTTAATGATCCTCTGCCTGAAGAACCTTCATGTCGTTTTGGGTGATTGGCCTTTTGGACCAGAGCGTCTCTGAATCCTCCTGGCAGTAAAATGTCCACTGACTGATGAAGAATGCAGAGGAATCGGTTCCTTCATCTTGGTCTGTGACGCTGCTTTTCTTCTAATCGTGTTTCTGGCTGTCATGAAGGATTTGCTTCACCTTTAGACGGCCCAGTCAGCGGTTCTGGAGCAGATCTGTTCATCCAGATCTCTGCCTTCCTCCATGTCAAATCGTGTTCACAGATTCTCTGTAGAATGAAACTCCAAGTTATTTGCAGATATGTGTGCATTTTTCTACAGTATATCCAAAATATTCCAAAGAAAAACATGTTGGGAAGCTGAAAAACCTCAGGTTATGGTGTTCAGAAAGCAGCCAATCCGGGAGCGCCATTTGTTTTCCTTTATGGTGATTGGCTGAACCACTAAGAGTGGAGATAAGGAGGCAGTGGATGTTAATACACCGTCTGTGTTAATGAATATTAAGGTATGTTTGGTGTTTGAAGCACTAAAGTAGGAATCTGTCAGTTTTCATGTTGCGTTCACACAGCAGGGAGACAATCGTATTATTTTATCCGACTTTTCGCTGTTGGTGTGAGATGTGTCATAATCTGCAACAGAAGAAGCAGATGTGGTCAAATGGATGTGTCTTAAACATTAAACTGATTTTTGAAAAGTAAAACTGACACTGTGTCAACAGGGGTCAAAATATTCACAGCTTCATCTTCTGGTGCTGCCTCTAATTATAAACAATCAAATAAAACAAAATGTTTTGATTTTTTTACTATTGTCTAATCCCTGATAATGAGCTTAAGTTAAATATTTGGGTTGGAGTGAAATAATGGATTTGATTTGTGTTTGCATGTAGAGACAGGTGTGTGTCTGTGTGTGTGTGTGTCTGTGGGGTGTGTGTGTCTGTGTGTGTTCTGTTGTGTGTGTGTGTGGTGTGTGTGTGTCTGTGTGGTGGTGTTTTCTGTGTGTGTGTTGTGTGTGTTGTGCTGTGTGTGTGTGTCTGTGTGTGTGTGGGGGGTGGGTGTCTGTGTTGGTGTTGTGGTGGTCTTGTGTGTTGTGTTGTGTGTTGGTGTCGTGTGTTCTGGTGTGTTGTGATGTGTTGTGTGATTCGTCTGTGATGACTCAGTTTTGCAGTATGTGTGCTTTGTTACAGTTATCCAAATATTCAGAAATGTTGGTGAAGCTGAACCTGGTTGGTGTTCGAGCGCCATTCCGTGGTGGCCTTGTTGTTCCTTTATGGTGATTGGCTGCACTAAGGTGGGAGATAGGGGCGTGGATGTTATTAACCGTCTGTGTTATGATATTAGGTATGTTTGGTGTTGAGTAGTGGAATCTGTCAGTTGTTCATGTTGGTTCCAGTGGTGGACATGTGTGTTTGTATCGATTTGTGTCTGTTGGTGTTGAGTGTGTCTAATTCGTGCCGTGAAGGTGTGGTCAATGTGTGTCTA
>CM065358.1:32380417-32395417 GCA_033032245.1 Poecilia picta
GCAAACCTCCAGGTCTGGAATAAAATACATTCATAGAATCTCAGGATGAAACGTTCAAGGCGGGAAAACTTCTCCTGTGTTGCGTCATCTCTGGCCCTCCGTGCTCTCCAGACTCTAACTCTCTCCTGATCTTGGTCTCCTTGGCAACAGCATCCTGTTTTTGCCCCCCCCCCCGCGCTGCGGCCCTGTCTCCCCTCCACTCCCCCCTCCCCGACCGGCGCTGGCTCTGGATCAGAGCCGGGTCGGACCCCGGGGCACCGCGCTAATGGCGGCTGCAGCCCCTCCTTCTCTTTCAAGCTCAAACCGTAATTTTAGCTCAAGCTATTTCCTGCAGATAAGATGGAGACACATTTCTCCAGCTTCACACTCAGTCAGCTTATGAGGTGAAGCAGCACCACTGTGCTTCAGCAACAGCTGGTTGATGACCGCTAACCTGGGCTAACCTGGGCTAACCCTGGGCTAAACTAGGCTAACCTGGGCTAAACTAGGCTAACCTGGGCTAACCTGGGCTAACAAGTGCTAAACTAGGCTAACCTGGGCTAAGCTAGGCTAACCTGGGCTAAACTAGGCTAACCTGGGCTAATCTAGGCTAACCTGAGCTAAACTAGGCTAAGCTGAGCTAACAAGTGCTAAACTAGGCTAACCTTTTTTGTGGATCCTCATGATCAGGCCTGTCATGATAACAAATTTTACTGGGCAATTAATTGTCTAAAAAATTATTGTGATAAAAGATAATATTGTTTCAAGACCTTTTGACACTCATTTAATCAAAATGACTAATAATTCCTGCGGTTTCCTGATAGATACCCTTTATTTTCAAAAGAACACGTAACCCTGGAACTGATTAACTAAATAAAACAACCAAAAACAAAATGGATTCTCAGTCTCCATTGACAAAAAATGTACTTGAGTAAAAACAACATGAAGCCAAAGTGGAAATAAATACTGCATTCAACCAAAACAGTGCAGATTATGAAGTCTGTATAGTATAATGGGCTTCAGTAGATAACTACGACTTTTGTAGTTACGGCTCTTCGCCTGGTTTCTTGAAACGACGCCAAACGGCCGCGTTCCTTCATCCTGTCGCCCAAAACCAGAACAGTTGCGTCAAACAGCCAGTGGAGCTCAGATGCTGAGATTTACTCTGTAAACAAGCTGAAGTCAAACACAAAGTTTACTGTTTAAAACCCCAGAAACTACCAATCAATCAATCAATTAGTTTAAAACATGAGGCGGTTTCTTCATCCTGCTAGAATATTTATCAGCACATTAAAAATCTTTTTCTCTGTTTCTGCTCCTGCTTTAAGGTTTGATCCTGTTTGAAGCTTTTTGATCAGTAAACAACAATCAGTCTTTTAATATTCAATAGTTTGATTTCTCAGTTCAACATTAGAAGAAAACTTCAGAGACATTACTAATAATCCAGTTGATCTTTGCAGTTATTGATCGACTATCGATGGACTATCGTAGTCGTTGAGTCATTTCTGTCATGCTGAGCATGTGGAGCCATCAAACGACATGAGCTGGAGAAACACAACTAGTTCAGGTTAGTTAGTGCTGCAGTTCAAGTGGGCGACTCAAATATCAAGTTTCTGCAGAAATATTTCTTTCTTTAATGCATTTTACTGACAAATCAACACAAACTCGTTTGTTGCTGTGAAGTAGAGGCACCAAAGCAACAATCATGAGTAGTTTTCCAGATGTTAAATGTCCGACTTTGATTTCATGTCAGTCAGAAATGCTGAGGTCAAAGAGCTTCGCTGCAGTTCTGCCTCCAGCATCACATCATGTCTGTCAACAAACGACAGTAAAAGCAGAAATGTGAATCTCCTCCAGTCCCTTAGTTCCAGTTTACTCATCAAACTGTGTCCATATTTACAGCAGAAGCTCTCCGTAGCTGATGGATCTGACCGTCTGCAGTGAAACACATTTATTTACCTTTGACAGGTGAACTGAGGACTTTGAGAAAGAAGCAGGAGATCCAGGCTGTTTGCAAAAAACCTGAGAAATGGAAATGATTCTAGAGGAGCAAGTGAGAAAAACTGTAATAATAAAGGAACATCATTGTCCTGCTGTTTGTGTTTTGGCTCATTACTGACATAGAGAGAGTATCATGATCAGAGTGACTAGAGATCCGGTGAAGATCCGGTGCGGAGCTCCAGGTTCTCCAGGCCTCTCTGCTGCGGCCGCATCCCAATCGGCTCCGTATGACAGCAGGAAGGCCCATCGTTTTCCGGTGCTCGTTATTCCCCAGCCCAACGAGTCAAAGAACCAGTTTCCATAGAAGTGACAGACGGCCAAAGCTGGAGAAGCTTTGCTCTAAGCGTCCAAAGCTCCTTGGTTTGCTGCAGACGGGAGCAGAATCCCAGTCCCACCAGTTCTCCACCTTCTGAGAGCTGCTCATGTTTTCCTAGCTGAACAGACTGTCTGGTCGGTCCGGTCCGATCGGTCCGATCGGTCCGATCGGTCCGGTCCGGTCTGGTCGGTCCGGTCCGTCGTCGATCGGTCCGATCGGTCCGGTCCGGTCTGGTCGGTCCGGTCCGGTCGGTCCGATCGGTCCGGTCCGATCGGTCCGGTCTGGTCGGTCCGGTCCGTCGGTCCGATCGGTCCGGTCCGATCGGTCCGGTCTGGTCGGTCCGGTCCGGTCGGTCCGATCGGTCCGGTCTGGTCGGTCCGGTCCGATCGGTCCGGTCTGGTCGGTCCGGTCTGGTCGGTCCAGTCGGTCCGATCGGTCCGATCGGTCCGGTCTGGTCGGTCCGGTCCGGGTCATGGCTGCATGGCTGCAGCGCCACCTATCAGGATCCTCTCAGCTGCACTGCTGAATGTGGAACAACAGCTGGGAATAAACCTTTCCTCGACTTCCTGCTCCCTCTTTCTGACACAACTCTGGTTTCCTCCCATCTTGGCTGCTTTTCATTGATGATCTCTTCGTTTTTTCTGCTGTGCCAATAATAACCAAACTCCTCCAGTCAGAGTTTGACTGCCAGCGTCATTCTTGTCATGCTTGTTTCCACGTTTAGCTGTTTTTGTCTGAAAGGAGACCAGGAGTCGTCGTCCTGCAGCCGCTGCAGCTGCCACTCCTTCCTGTCAGCTTTTTTCTGGCCCTCTTGGCTGCAGGTCAACATTATTTCAGTAAACAATCAGTTGAACATTTTTCATGATGCTTATTTTATGCATTGAAAACACAGAGGAAAATGCAAATAAGCAAATAAATCACCGTTTCGTTACCCAAAGTGCAACAGCAGCATTCCTTTAACTTGATCACCTGCAGCAAAGGATGATGCCATTAATTATTCGATGAACTGATTATTAGTGGAAAGTAAATGAGATTTTTACATCTTAAATAATTTGTCGTTTTGACTTCATTGCTGTTTGCGGTGATTTTAACGCCATCAGGGCGTTGATGACCATCATTTCATCCCTCCATCCCTCCATCCCTCCATTCCTCCGTTGAGTCGTCTGCTCTGTGGTTTGGATGTTAAACTGATTCCCAGAGGTTTTCAGGTGAATCCCGTCTGAAAACTTTAACCCTTTGTGTTCAGAGACTCGCTGTCCCTCTGAAAGGAGCCTCTAATCTCTCCCTTGTGTCGGAGCGCCGCAGCAGACATGTACTCGCTCGCTGCGGATTTCCTTGGAATGCTCCGTTTTCGGTTGTGCAGCAGCCTGTTTGGATGGAGTGATTGTTTTCCGACTGGGTGTGGGAAACCCAACCTGTCGGTTCACTGCCGTGACGCGGCGGCTGGCCGGTGACTCACACACGTTGACACACACTCCAACAATTAGCTCAGGTGGGATTAGATCATATCTGTAATTAATATTTCCAACTAAACCAAAACCCAGCTCCGGTATGCAGTTGACAGTTGGAGCTGCAGAGTTTCTGCGTCCTGCGGTCGAGCAGCAGCGTCTAAACACTGCAGCTTGTTTTACACCAGATTAGAAATACATAGTTTAGGTAACACTTTGTTTGAAGGGGTGTGAATAACATGACACTGTCATAAACATGGAGTCTTTATGAATGTTTGACTGATGTCATGAAGTCTCATTCGGTAAAAAATGACACTTTTAATGCAAAGTTGCCCTAAAAGTTGCACTGAAAGTCCATTAAAATGCCAACTTTGCATTAAATTGTCATTATTTACAAAATCATGCAAAATTACTTTTGCCTGAAAGTACAGAAAGAAACGACTTTCATTTGCACCTGGTGGTGTTTGCTAATCGCTGCTGCCACTAGTCTGGAGGAGCTGTTTTGGTTTTGATGACTTAACATGATGTACAGCTCATAAAAGTCCTTTGATCCATAACTGTTGTTAGGGAGAACAAATGAATCAATCAGGATCTGACAGCCCATCATCAAACGTTTCAAATAATCCTCATTATTCAGTAAAAGTAACTCCTGGTGGCTCCTGAAGCAGAAACTCTTCTGGTTTCACTCTCACATGCTAACATGCTAACATGCTAACGCGTGTGAGTTTATCTCCATGTTGAATTGTTGGGGACGTTGCCATGGCGATGCAGCTTCTTCCTATTTGTGTTTGAAAGAAAACAAAACATTTTTAGTTGCAGAGGATTATCAGGCTGAATGGACCCGCTCCAGAACCGCTCCAGAACCGCTCCAGAACCGGTTCGGATACGATCCAGAACCGTTCCGGAACCGGTCCGGATACGATCCAGAACCGGTCCGGAACCGGTCCGGATACGATCCAGAACCGGTCCGGAACCGGTCCGGATACGATCCAGAACCGGTTCGGATACGATCCAGAACCGCTCCGGAACCGGTCCGGATATGATCCAGAACCGGTCCGGAACCGGTCCGGATACGATCCAGAACCGCTCCGGAACGGTCCGGATACGATCCAGAACCGGTCCGGAACCGGTCCGGATACGATCCAGAACCGGTTCGGATACGATCCAGAACCGCTCCGGAACCGGTCCGGATATGATCCAGAACCGGTCCGGAACCGGTCCGGATACGATCCAGAACCGCTCCGGAACCGGTCCGTATACGATCCAGAACCGCTCTGGAACGGATCCAGAACCTCTTCAGATTGGCTCCGGAGCGGTTCTGGATCGGTTCTGGCAGCATCCGCTTGGGCAGAGTCCGACTTGGTCTCTCTCCTCCGTCAGCCTGACACTCAAATGAGCCGCCGAGGGCGATTCTCAGGGTGAAAGGTCAAACACTTCCTGTTTCTGAGAATGACCAGAACCCAGTCAGCGGTTCTGGAGCGGTTCTGGAGCGGTTCCGGATCTGTCCCAGATCTGTTCTAGATTGTATCCGGATTGGTTCCAGACCAGTTCCTGAGCAGTTTTGGATTGTATCTGGATCGGTTCCAGACCGGTTCCAGATCGGTTCTGGAGTGGTTCCGGACCGGTTCTGGACCGGTTCCTCCCACTCTGATTTGAAACATCGGACCGGCCGTCTTTCCTCCGGCTCAGACTGACTGGACGTCTCCTGGTGGTTCCAACGCTCTCAGGAATGAACTTGGCTTTGAAGCGGGAACATGTAGGGCCTGACCTTTGACCTTGACACCAGCCTCAATCCCTGCTTTGTCCAGCCAGGTGCGGCGCGGCTCTTCATAGATATTCTCTGCACATCGTTGGTCCTTCCTGCTCCTGGCCGGGTCGGCTGAGAGGAACACGGATGGAAAACGTGAAGCGGCGCCTTCATTCAGGAGAAACAGCCAACCAGCCGCCTGCTGGGCTGCAGGGGGCAGTTAAAGCCTCTGGGGCAAATCCCAACTGATCACCACCCTGCTTGGTTTCATTCTGCAGTCAGAATGACGCAGAGGAAATCACAGGCGGCCTTCTTAGGAAAAACAGACTGTTAGCCGCTGAAAAATTAAAGATGGCCACCAATTTGCACTAAATATGCCAACATTTATCACAGATCAACACTTTTGGTATCATAATCATATTTACTGAAATCTGTTTATTTTTCAAGATGGTTGCTGACGACAGTTAATTTTTTGAAATCGTTTTCTTGATCCTGTGTTTCCTGTTACTGGTCAACATTTTTCAACATGGCAGCCATGGTTGCCTTAAAATCAGCAGTAGTTAGTAGTGGCGCAAACAGCTAGCCAGAAAGTTAGCTTCAACAAATACTAATTCACTAAGAATCTCAGCTCTGCTAACAATAAACTGCTAACCACGTAAAAAAATCGCTTCAATGCTAAACCATTAAAAATATAAAATACTAGCTCTAACTAATGCTAATGCTAAAATAATTAGTAGCTTAGCGCTGCAGGCTAACCCGCTTCACCTGCTGTGTCATGCTGCAGCGTCTCAGAGACGTTTCTCTACTCAGATGAGGAAGTTTGGAAGTTTTCATCTTCTGTCAGATCTTAAGTATTGAAAGTGAGGAGCAGCTTCTTTAGCTCAAAGACCCGTTTGGACCAGGAAGCCCATCAGGTTCTGGTGCCGTTATAAAACATTTTTACCAAATTTACCATCAGTTGAAGTTTCTCTGTCCACTTGAAACTTCTGGCCAATCACAACTCTCCTCCTGAACCGGAGGGAATGCTGTAGCTCATCGGCCCCGCCCACTATGCCACAGGCCACGCCCACTAGACCACAGGCCACGCCCACTAGACCACAGGCCACGCCCACTATCAAAGCTTCCTGGCTTCCGTGTTGTGACCTTTGAACTCGGTGCAGTTCACATTCAGCTCCGTTTTCATGGGAATTCAGAAAAAACCAAATGATTCCAGAAGACGAGCCGGTTGATTCTTTAATTTCTGCAGGTTCCTCTCTGCACATGTGTGACCGGTGGATTTCTGCGTCGGTCTCCATGCATGTCAGCCAGTGGATTTATTTCATGTTTCAACTCGATTCCGAATGAGAATCTGTGAGTCGTTTCTTTGGCCCGGCTGACTTTAATCATCTTCCCCTGTGTTCATACTGGGACATTTAGTCATAATTTAAATACCGGGACACGTTTTTTAAACAGGTTTACACCGTTTCTGTTGTTGCTTAGTGAGGAACGGGGGGTCAGTGATGACTCAGGAAGTCTAGAACTCTGACCTCTGACCCCATAGTGGAGCGGATGCCACCATGATGAAAATGTATGAGGGGATGAATGAAACCTCCCTCCTGATGAGTGAGACGTTAGATTGACACAAACATAATAATGACACAAGACAACCAAACAGAGACACTGACAGAAACACCGAGTGGGAATCAGAGCGACGCGTCAGGAAGGAGAGAAGGAAAAACAGGAAGGAGAGATGGAGAGATGAAGAGATGAAGAGATGGAGAGATGGACAATGAACGTCCTTCAGGAGAGCATTAGCTTCCTCACTCAGAGCCGGGGGCAGATTTATGACTCTGGGCGTCTTTGGTGTTTTCACTTCACTCTGTAGAGTGAAGAGGCTGCAGGAAGACACACACACACACACACAACACACACAAACACACACATCACACACACACACACACAGTCACACACACACACCACCACACACACACAACACACGTCACACACTCACACACACACACATACACACACACACCACACACCACACACACACACTCACACACACCTAAAACACACCACACACACCATCACACACACACCACACACACACAGTCCACACACACACATCACCACACATCACACCACACACACACACAGTCACACAGTCACACACACACACAGTCACACACACTCCACACACACACACACACACAGTCACACCACACACACCCCACACACACACATCACACACACACATCACACACACAACACACAACACTCACACACCACATCCACACACACCAACACACACACAGTCACACCACACACATCACACACCAACACCACACACACAGTCACACACACACACACACACACACAGTCACACACAGTCACACACACACACACACACACCAGTCACACACACACACACACACACACAGTCACACACCACACACACACACACTGTCACACACTCACACACACACACTCATACACACACACAGTCACACACACACACACACACAGTCACACACACACACACTCACACACACACACACACACACCGTCACACACACACACACACACACATCACACACAGTCACACACACACACACACACACACGTCACACACCACACACACACACACATCACACACACACACACACACACCACACACACACACCACACACACACACACACACACACACACACATCACACACACACACACACACACACACACACACACACTCATACACACACACAGTCACACACACACACAGTCACACACTCACACACACACACACACAGCCAACACACACACACACACACACACACACACAGTCACACACACACACACAGTCACACACAGTCACACACACAGTCACACACACTCATACACACACACAGTCACACACACACACACACACACAGTCACACACAGTCCACACAGCACACACAGTCACACACACAGTCACAAAACCACACCACACACACAACACACACACAGTCACACACTGCTAGCGTTGCATTCTTGCGTTCCTCTGCCGTTTGGTTCTGATCCAGCAGCCGTTGTATTTAAATAGTCGCCTCTTCCCAGGTTGGATCTCTGTCTATAGTCCAGCCCGACTCGGCCCGTTTCCCGTCCTCCGGGCCGAACAAGGCGACCCAGTGTGTCGTAGGAAACACATGCATTAGATTAGGGTCACCGGGGTCACCGGGGTCACCGGGGTCACCGTTCTGTCAGTAATTGGAATGTGATTATGTATGAGCTGCCCGGCTCCAGGGGGGGCTGGACCCTGACAGGACAAGAAGAACCTGAGGTACCAGGGAGCGGACCGGTCCGAGGACCGGCTCCGTTGAAGCCGGTTCCGACCATGAAACGTTTCGGCTGCAGGTTTGGGCCCCATGAGGACAGAAACTCGTCCTGAAGGTTCCTGAGCTTCTATTGACGGTTTTGTTCAAATCACCTTCATGTGATTCTGTCAGAGCGAATGCAGCTGCCGAGGTCCAGACCCGGTTTCTGGAAGCTGCCGAGGTTCAGACCGGTTCTGGAGCTGCCGAGGTCCAGAACCGGTTCTGGAGCTGCAGAGGTCCAGACCCGGTTCTGGAGCTGCCGAGGTCCAGAACCGGTTCTGGAGCTGCAGAGGTCCAGACCCGGTTCTGGAGCTGCCGAGGTCCAGAACCGGTTCTGGAGCTGCCGAGGTCCAGACCCGGTTCTGGAGCTGCCGAGGTCCAGAACCGGTTCTGGAGCTGCAGAGGTCCAGACCGGTTCTGGAGCTGCGAGGTCCAGAACCGGTTCTGGAGCTGCAGAGGTCCAGACCCGGTTCTGGAGCTGCGAGGTCCAGACCCGGTTCTGGAGCTGCAGAGGTCCAGAACCGGTTCTGGAGCTGCAGAGGTCCAGACCCGGTTCTGGAGCTGCAGAGGTCCAGACCCGGTTCTGGAGCTGCCAAACGCCAGACCCGATTATGCGGGCGCCGGGCTGCATTCCGGGAAGCGGCCCGCGCTGCAGTGACGCTGCATGTGGTTCCTCTAATTGGGTCTGAGCACAGACAGCTGATTGGCTGATAAGAATAAAAACTTCACCGTCTGCCACACAACAAGCAGGTGCAACCAGCAAACAGGAAGTGATCGTTTGAGGCTTCCTCCTCCAGATGTTGGACCGCGCCGATCAGCCTGGCAGCAGAACCCGGTCAGGAAGCCGCTGACAACACAGTTCATGTCAGGGAATTTCAATGACCTGTGGAAGATGCTGCTTCTATAACCTCTATATCTACAGCGCGTCCTTCATGTCTGAACTGACACAGACGTGGTTTCAGTCAGACAGCAGAACGACGCCTGACGATCTCTGAGCGAATCAGTTTCTGTTTCAGGTAAAACACTGATGGTCCAGATGGTCCGAGTTCTGAAATGCATCCAGATGAAATTCAGTAAAAGGTTTCTGTCATGTAGCATCAGTGGAAAGGAAACCAGAACCGGGATCTGTGTGAGGACCATCAGTGCTGTAGTCTAGAGCGGCTGACCGGACCGAGTCGAGACCCAGACCGGCGTCCCGCGGCGCCACACGACTCCATAAATGTGAAATATGATCCAAATTGATCTGGAAGATTCAAAACACCCAGATATTAAACACTTGGAGCTGAAATCAACCAGCATCGATTCAAACTCTTCCATCTCCGCCACGACCCGGAGTTCTCCTGCCATCCCTAAAACGATGCCTCCCTGGGCGGTTCCCCCATGTCAGACCACCACTGTCTGCACCATTAAATTAATGCAACACTCAACTATGACCAAGGAGCAACAGGCCAGAAGGAACCAATCAGAAGGCGCCTGACTTTCCGTCTCTGCTGCATGAAGCCCAGCAGCTCAGAGCCGAAACACCTGAGCTGCTCCGTTTTACTGCTGAGCAAATAAAATGGTTCTACAGAACCAGACCAGTTCAGAACAAAGTTCGGCTCTCAGTGAGGCTCCAGGCCTCGTTCTTAGTAAACGGCCGTTCAGGAGAATCGGATCGTTCATGAACTATATTGCAGGTTTTGGTCACAAAACGGAACTAGTGAGTCACGTTGTGGCCTGATTTGAATCGGTGTGTTTGGCATCCAGTGAAGATGTTAAACACTGAATTTATGCTGCAAATCTGGTGATTTTTCTGCTGGAAATAAAATCCAGAGACCATTTAAACAGTCGGTCTGGAGCACTACAACATTAGCCACCATATTCATCTAAGAGTTAAGAAAAAAATTAATTTTTATTTTAAAAATGACTAAAAATCATGAATTTTGACCACAAACTGAGAGATCTGTAACATTTGCTACCACTGATTGCTTTATTTATTTACATGTTGCTGTAATATTTCTACTAATGATTTCTTTATTTTTGTATTTATTAAAACAATAATTAGCTGACAGTAAAACTAAAAGGAAAAAATAATGTAATTTCTGTTTTAATATTTCTCAGATAATGTGAAAGTTATTTTTCAAATATAATACATCTAACCATTTATCACAGAAAAATAAAGGTTTATGTAAGTTAAAGTATTTGTGTCCTGCTGACCGCAGTGCTTGATCATCTGTCCACTCATATTTTTCAGTAATATTCTGAGTTTTAAGGAAGGTTTATGATCTGCGGCTCAGTAAGGAGTAAAACTAAAGAGCAAAATACAAACAGATTAAATCACTGCATCATGTTAGAAATATTTAAATTTGAAGGGAAAAGCTTTTAATATATAAAAATAAAATCTTCCGTTTTCTGTTTGGACAGTTTGACTCGATCGGCTCAAACATGAAATTACTTCTGGTTTGTACATCTATCAATAATGATACCTTATTAGTAACAATTCAATATCTAGATGAAAATATTATTATGATTTATTAAAGCTGTGTCAGCAGCAGGTCAGAGGTCATCGAGTCTCCTCACCAAACTAAATCTAACATAAAATCACTTTTTTATCTTCTTCTGTCAGATATTTCATGTTTTTTAAGCCGGTGACTTTTCCATAATTGTGAAATAATTTAATTTTTAATCTTTCTTTGCCTCTTGAAATATTTCCAAACCCAATAAAGGAGGAATGCATTTCCTCCGGTTTCACCTTCAGCTCTCTGCCATGTTTACAGTCTTTGTTCAGATGTTCGTACCTTGAGCAGTTAAACTGTTAGATAAGCAGCAGTTGGCCTCCTTCCTGCCCCCGTAATGTCTCAGCTGTTCCTGCTCTCTGTGCTTCTCTGTTTTGGTTCTTGGGCTGGAATGCAGCAGGAATCTTTGGATCAAGGTGATTTCACACTGTTCAAGTTTTTCCCAGGCTGCTAAGCTTCACTTTACCTTTGTGCCAGTGAGATAGGGAGTGACAACACACACACACACACCGGCCCAGCAACCGGGCCTATGAAGCTAAAGCATCATAATCCCAACAAAATCAGACTAGTGTTCAAATGATTGTTGCAGTAAAGAAGAATCTCTGACTGATTCATATTTCAGATCCTCCATTTCGCTGCAGTTTCATCTGTGTGTTGCTAAGGGCAGCAGGAGGGAAACGCTGCTGCAGCATCTCCAGCACCTGCTAGCGCCGTTAGCACCTGCTTGGCTGCGTTCACACTGAAGTGACCCAGTTCTGATGTTTCTGACGTAATGTGACCTGGATCCGATCTTTTCATGGCAGTGTGAACAGCTCAGGTCTGATTCTTTTAGAATGTGACCCATATGGATACGGATCCGATTCAAATGCGACCAGAACGTCCAGGTCTCATTCATCCCAACTGAACGGCTCTGATTCTCAACAAATCTCACTATTCTGGAAGAAAAACAACAACCATGACAATGATTAAGTTGTTAATATGTTCAACTTCAAATGTGTAGCTAAGTTCCACCGTTAGCCTCCATGTTTTCTTCCGCCAACTCTGAGCTCTTCTTCTTTTATGGCGGTTGGCAGAACACTGACGTTATGGCGCCATCTACTGCGCATGCAGACACTTTCAGGTCGCCTATATTTGGCAGTGTGAACGGCCCCAACAAAAAAAACCCGATTTGACATAAAATCCGATTTGAGTCACTTCAGGCTGCAGTGTGAACGCAGCTTTGGAACCCAATGCTAACACCTGTTAGCAGCTGCTGTCGGCACCAGCTAGCAGCTTTCAGCAGATGTTGCTAAATGTTTAGCATCTTCATGCTGCAGCTCTGCTCATTATGGCAGAGCATTCATCATTCATCAGAGAAGTTCCCGGTGGAAAACTGTCCGTGGGTCAGAACCCTGATGTTAAGGACCCGATACCAGGAACCAGAACCGCTGGGGTTGGTTCAGGTAATAACTGACCAGTCAGAATCTGGACCTGTGATGTCAGCTGTGATGTTCTGGTGACATCCTGTCAGCAGTTTGGATCCTCAGTCCTGCTTCCTGGTCCTGGTCTCGGTGGTTCGGACCCGGTTCTCCTCCTCCAGGAGTTTCCCAGCGGCCTGCGGTGGCTGGCGGCGGCGCGTTCTGCTGATAAGCGGCGGATCTCTCTGACCTCAGGCTCGGCGTGTTTGGGTCTGAACGGGTTGTGGTCCCAGGTGGAAGTCCTCAGGATGTTGATCCTCCCGACGCGCCAACAGACACAATTCTGGAGAGTTTTTCCTGCGCTGAGTCCTTCATTCTGAGCGTTTCAAGGTCTGAGTGGGATTAACCAGCCTTTGTTCTGGGGAGCCGCAACACTGATGCAGCTGCTGCATGACTGACATGGGAAAATCCTGCAGAGGAGCAGGAGGCAGATTGAGATCCGCCTCCATGTGATCCACAGATTAATAACACGAACCTGCAGGCTGAACGTCGCTGAGAAAAAGACGAACCTAAAGGTTTATGGAACAGATCGAGTCTCTTTCTGAAAGTTTAAAATCAGCTGTGAAGCCACATGTCTTTGAATAAGATGATGTTTGAAATATAATCGTCTTCTGAATCTTTCTGCTTCTTTTCATTCATGATTTGATGAAATAAACGATAAAATGGAGGTAAAGGAGAAGTTAGTGGTGTGATGCTGCGGGCCGGAGGAGCTCCAGTAGCAGTCCGTTTTACAGCCAGTCGGAACATGCCTCTGACTGAAGACTTGCTGTAGGACAGTCATGCTGACACACTGACAGCTCCGCATCCAGGCAGCAGAGACACCATGACATCATCAGCTGTTAGCAGCTCTGCTAATCCGCCTCCTTTGCTTTTGCTTTTCTGATCCGAATCAGACGATCCGCTAAATCCTCCTGACCGCAGGAGGTCCGACGTTTTCTGCTTCGATTGATTGACAGCATCAGGTTACAGAGAAAACAATCATTTATTACAAACATATTTCATGTAGGGGAGACCAGGTCTGGTTGTAACATGGGGAGAGTTGTAACACCACCAGTTCCACCAATCAGGGATAAAATAGGAGTCAAATGATCATTTCAGTATTTACCCGCTTCCTTCCCAAACCCATATTGTGATTGTCAAGGCTGGAAACAGGCACATGCAGATACTAAGGAGAAAAAACTGATTTTGAGGTGAGAAAGTAAATTTTTTGATCGTGACTGTATTTTGTTTAGTACTTATACTGTTGCATATAAAACCATATGACTTACATTAGATGAAAGTGTAATTTCTCAGGCAAAATGTGATGCATTTTCACTTTCTAATTTCAAACCGCTTTGCTACTACAGCTAAACATGGCTGACAGGGTTGGGGATGGTTGTAACACATCTTTAAAAAGTGTTACAACCATCCCCTTACATACAACTAAGAACATTTTGATTTTAATAATTTTACAGAATTCCTAGGCAGTGGATAAGAAAGACTGACAGAGGTGTGTCTGCAGATGTTTTAAAAAGGCATCTGATGAGGTCATAAAGAAGAGCAAGTCGGTCAGATCAGTTGCAAAGGCGTATAGAATCTGCCATGTAACACTGAGCAGATACTGCAAATCACTGCAGAAGCTGAGAGGACAGGAGTCCAGTGATCCTCCCAGTGCAGCTTATTGGAGCAGCAACAAAGTCTCTGAGGTGCAGGAGGAAGTGTTGGCTGTCAGGCAGCAGACCAGTATTATGGACTGACTCCATGTGAAGTAAGCATGTGACAGGTTAGTCACTGGAGACAAGAGAAGTATTAAATACCAGCCTAGGTGCTGAAAAACTGAAAAACATTTTGTGTCTATGTTCTCTGATTTTTTATTATCTATTATTTTCTGTTCCTCCTCTTCCTCCTCCTCCTCCTCCTGTTCCTCCTTCTTCTCCTCCTCCTCTCCTCCTGTTCCTCCTCCTCCTGTTCCTCCTCTTCTTCCTCCTCCTCTGCCTTCTCTTCTCCTCCTCCCTGTTCCTCCCCTTCCTCTCTCCTGTTCCTCCCCTCTTCCTCTCTCTCTCCTCCTCTCCTCTCCTCCTTCCTCCTCCTTTCCTCCTCTTCTCTGTTCCTCCTCCTCCTCTCCTTCCTCCTCTCCTCCCCTTCCTCCTCTTCCTCCTCCTTCCTCCTCTTCCTCCTCTCCTCCTCCTCCTCCTCTCTCCTCCTCCTCCTTTCCTCCTCTCTTCCTCCTCCTCTTCCTCCTCC
>CM065358.1:32400417-32432917 GCA_033032245.1 Poecilia picta
CCATACAACAACTTCTGCAAAGTTTGAAGCCTGAAGGCCGCGATCCGGGACATGATGTCAATTAGTCCTTGTCCTCCCTCCTCCACAGGCAGATACAAGGCAGCGGCTCTCACCCAGTGACATCCGGACCAGAAAAAGTCCACTAGAGTCTTTTGGAGACGTTGTATAAGAGACGGTGGCGGCGTCAACACAGTCAGTTTATGCCAGAGAGCCGAAGCGACCAAGTTATTAACTACCAGGACTCTTCCCCTGTAAGATAGCTGAGGTAGCAACCATGTCCATTTAGATAATCTGGCACACACTCTCTCCATGACACCCTCCCAATTTTTCCTCAAAACAGCCTCAGTACCCAAATAAACCCCCAAGAATTTTAAACCCTGATCAACCCAGTGAATGCCACCAGGCAAAATGGGGAGGTTATTGTTCTTCCATTGGCCGACTTTTAAAGCAGAACTTTTCTCCCAGTTAACCTTAGCTGAAGAGGCTTTTTCATAAAGCTCCAGACAATGCTGAAGACCCGTAACGTCATTCTGGTTCTTGATAAAAATATTTATGTCGTCAACATATGCGGAGACTATCAAACTTGGATTGTTAGGCAAACCTGGAAGAAGAAGACCAGTAAGGGTGGAGCGAACTTTGTGCAAAAGAGGCTCAACTACAATAGAGTACAACTGTCCAGATATGGGACAGCCCTGTCTAATTCCTCTTTGGACTTTAACAGGTCGACTTAAACCTCCCCCAACTTTAACAACACAAAACACTTCGTTATATAATAAACCCACTAAAGAAATAAAACTTTCACCAAATCCAAATGCTCTCAATGTGGAAAAAAGAAAACAATGATCGACTCGATCAAAGGCTTTTTCCTGATCTAAAGAAAGAATTCCAACATCAATTTCATAGAGTTTACAAATATCAAACAGATCTCTTAAAAGAAAAAGATTGTCCTTGATGGATCTCCCAGGAACACAATATGCTTGATCTCTGTGTATAATGAGTTCAAGAACATTTTTCAGCCTATTTGAAAGCACTTTAGAAAATAACTTGTAGTCCACACAGAGGAGAGAGACAGGCCTCCAGTTCTTCAACAAAGTCAAATCCCCTTTCTTTGGGAGCAGGGAGAGAACAGCTTGTCGACAGGACGATGGTAATATTCCTGTTAAAATGCACTCCTGAAGTACCTCCCACAAGTCGTCCCCCAGCAGCCTCCAGAAGTGTTTGTAGAAGTCGGCCGGTAAACCATCCAAGCCTGGACTCTTTCCAGAAACCATCTGTCCAACCGCAGCTGTCAGTTCTTCCATTGAAACTCCAACATCTAGAATGTTCCGATCTGCAGCGGTGAGCTGAGGAAGACCATCCAACAAAGTCTCCATGGAGCTTCTGCTACAGTTCTGCTTCCTGTAGAGGTCACTGTAAAAGGCCGCGGCATGTTCCTTCATAGCGCCAGGATCAGCAGTCAGCGCTCCATCAGGAAGTCGAAGGCAAACCAGCTGCTTCGCCCGGCTGACGCTCCTCTCCAGATTGAAAAAGAAAGATGTCGGGGCGTCCATGTCCTTCACTGAGGTGAACCTGGACCGAACTAAAGCCCCTTTAGCCCTCTCATGTAAAAAGCTACTTAACTGATCCTTCTTAAGTTTGAGCTGATTACCAGCATCAGTTGACAAATTCCCTTCCAAATCTTTAATTTCCCTTTCTAAGTTCTGAATCACTTTTTTAATTTTAGCTGTAGAAAAACTTGTATATTGTTGGCAAAAGACTCTTATCTGAGCCTTTCCAACCTCCCACCACTCAGTTAAAGACATAAATTCCGATTTCTTTGTTTTCCATAATTGCCAAAAGTTACTAAAACTCTGACAAAAGAGAATATCTTTAAGCAATTTCGTATTGAAATGCCAATAAGATCCGCCTCTAATATTGCTCGGAAAAAGAAAATCCAAATAAACCAGATGATGATCAGAAAAACCGACCGGAGAAATTAAACAGTTGGCCAATCTATTTCTATAACTGTCTGAAATATAAAACCTGTCCAACGGCCCCACTGTCCACCTTCATTTTTACCAGGTATACTGCCTGTCCTGGGGGTGTTTAGTCCTCCAAGCATCAACCAGGCCCATCTCTGCTGTCACCTCGGCTAATTTGGAGGATGATGGAGGATGAGGTTCTTCCCCAGTTCTGTCAGTTAAAAAAAATTCAGTACAGTTCCAATCACCCCCCAATACAACACACTCATTATGGTTGGACTGTTGCAAGAAAATATACATGTCCTGAAACATTTCAATTCTTAGATCCCCTTGATTAGGCGCATAGACATTCATAAAACAGAATTGGATCTTTCCTATTTCCCCTCTAACCACCAGGACTCTTCCTGGGACCAACTCAGTACTAGAAACAAACTTGATGTCTAAGACTGGCGAGAATAAAATTGCTACACCAGCAGAAGACCTGGTCCCGTGAGATAGAAAAAGTTTCCCTTTCCAACTCAAACCCCACTCCACCTCATTCTCGTGGTCTGTGTGTGTCTCCTGTAAAAACACAACATCAAGTTTCTTCTGCCTAATCATATCCAAACTGACCATCCTTTTATGAGGATCCCTCCCACCATTGATGTTTAAGGTCCCAACCCTGATGTTACTCATAGAGGTGAAAAGAAGAAGAAAGACAGACAGAGACAGTAGAGAGAAAATCACCCAGTGGACTTTAATCATTATCTTATTTCTGAGTTTTCAGCCGCTTCAAACCCTTTTTTTTAGTTACAGACAAATGTCTCCGGACGTTTGTCATGTGTTTCTTTAACCGGAACCGTTTCTTTTCATCCAACATTTCAAACCCAACTATTTTCTGTACCATTAAAACGCTCCTGATAAACTTTTCTGCATCAGGAAAATAATCAAGGACTTTAACTTGCTTTCCAAACGTTTCATCCAGAAAATCATTATTTCCTCCAGAGTGTACAACTCATCACTAGATATTTGTGAATCTGTGATGGAAACACTGTCCGAGTCGCTGTCATCCTCCATGTCTTCTACCTGTACAGGTGGAGTTGCGGACCGATCTGCCGCCTCGGCAGCAGCTCAACCGGCCGTCCGATCGGTTTCTGTAACCAAATCGTTCCCATCTGATGGGTCCTTTGGAACATCAGGTCCGGTTTCCTCAGTCTCTCCTTTCGCAGCGCGTTTATCCTGTCCGCTGCTTCCCTCCCCGGCATCAGAACCAGCTTCTGCCGAGGAAGGATCTCCAACCACCGGAGGCTCCTCTGCTCCTCCTCCCCCCTCAGCCTGAGCCTCCTGCTGTTTGTGCGGACAGGAGGCCCGTTTATGTCCAACATCTCCACACTCAAAACATTTCATGCTCCCAGTACTCGCATAAACCATGTAGGATCCATCTTCATATTTCGCTCTGAAAGAGATTTCTAACGAGGCAGAGTTTAGGAACATGAAAACCTGCCTCCTGAAGGACTGAACGTGTTTCAGTTTGTCATGTTTGCATCCCAAACCAATGGTTTTAAAACCACTCGCAAGTTTCCCAAAACGCTGAAGCTCTTTCTCCAACAAAGAGTTGGGGATGAACGGCGGGACGCCGGAGACAATGACCCGGTGGAGGAACCGCAAGCGGTGAGACCTGCAGATATCTCCACCTATTGTCACCCGCTGACAATCAGCTGGTTCACCAAGCGCTGCTCTCTTAGAATATCACCACTCCTTATTCATTCTAGAGCATAACTTAAGTTACTGTGACCAACTAGATCACCAACCGTCAACAAACCGTTTCAACTGGGATTGTCGATCAGGTTGAATCCGAATCCCATTCCTCAGAAGAGGGGCGGCGGCTCCGAAGACGCCTTTACCGCAAACAAACAGCGCTACAAGCGCTGAAACTCACAAAACAATCAAGACTTAGAACCAAAACGAAGTCAAGACTATCAAACCACTTACATAAAAAAAAATAAAGAAGAAAGAAAATAACCACCGTTTAGGTCACGTTCACTCTCTCAAACTCACCACCTGCGACTACCACCACCAAAGAGAGAGAGAGAAGGACAGACGAGAAAAGAGACAAAACAGACGAGAGAGAGAGAAGCAGAAGAGCAGCAGAGAGAGGAAGGAAGGAGAGAGAAGAGAGGAGAGAGGAGGAAGAAGAGAGAAGGAGAAAAGAGAGAGATAAAAGAGAGAAGAAGAGAGAAGAGAAGAGAAAGAGAGAGAAGAAGGAAGGAGGGAGAGAGAGAGAGAGGAAGAAAGAGAGGAGAGAAAGAGAAAGGTGAATGAATCTGCCCGGTACAACCGCAGCGGAGACCGAAGTTATTGGTAAACTAAAAAAGCTCGAGAGAGAAGAGAAGTAAAGGACATTCCTTGGTGTCCTCACCGGTGCCCTATAGTCCTCGGATGCCTCATTCCGGCTATGGTCCCTCACTGGTTGTAAGTAGTGTACATGTCCTTAGGTTTTCCCCATCATCCCGGTTGCCCCACAATTGGGACCTCATCATTCTTGGTTGTCCCCATTCTCGGTGTCCCTCATATGTCCTCTGGTTGTCCCTCATCATATCCCGGTTGTCCATCATGTCCTTGGTGCCGACTCATATGCATGGTTGCCCCATATGATGGTGAGGCCACATTCCATGGTGCCCTATAGTCCCGTGCCATCATTCCTTGGTTCTCATTCATGGTGTCTCATCATTTCCGCTGGTTGATCCTCAGATCGCTGAGTGCCTCATTAGCCTCTGGGTCCCTATCATGATGATAGGTGTAACCTCATCATCTGGTTGTATTCTGGTTGTCCTCATTCTGGATTGCTCATAGCCTGGTGTCCACAGTTGTGTCCATCATTCTTGGTGCCTAAATAGTTATCGGTTGGCCTCAAGAAATGAGTTGTCACTCAACTGGTTGTCCATTCTTGGTTGGCACCTGCATATCCTTGCCCCATTTCCCTGGTTGTCCCTCATTCTCGGGTCCCATCATGTCCTTGGTTGTCTATCATTTCCTTGGTTGCCTCATCTTTCTGGTTGTTCATTTCCTCTGGTTGTCCCTCATCATGTCCTCTGGTTGTCCCTCACATTTCCTCTGGTTGTCCCTCATCATTTCCTCTGGTTGTCCCTATTTCCTCTGTTGTCCTCATCATGTCCTCTGGTTGTCCCTCATCATGTCCTCTGGTTGTCCCTCATCATTTCTCTGGTTGTCCCTCATCATTTCCTCTGGTTGTCCCTCATCATGTCCTCTGTTGTTTGTTCCCGTTGTCCTCATTTCCTCTGGTTGTCCCTCATCATTCCTTGTTGTCCCTCATCATGTCCTCTGGTTGTCCCTCATCATTCTCTGGTTGTCCCTCATCATTTCCTCTGGTTGTCCCTCATCATGTCCTCTGGTTGTCCCTCATCATTTCCTCTGGTTGTCCCTCATTTCCTCTGGTTGTCCCTCATCATTTCCTCTGGTTGTCCCTCATCATTTCCTCTGGTTGTCCCTCATCATTTCCTCTGGTTGTCCCTCATCATGTCCTCTGTTGTCCCTCATCATTTCCTCTGGTTGTCCCTCATTCCTCTGGTTGTCCTCATCATGTCCTCTGGTTGTCCCTCATCATTCCTCTGGTTGTCCCTCATCATTTTCTCTCTGGTTGTCCCTCATCATTTCCTCTGGTTGTCCCTCATCATGTCCTCTGGTTGTCCCTCATCATTTCCTCTGGTTGTCCCTCATTTCCTCTGGTTGTCCCTCATCATTTCCTCTGGTTGTCCCTCATTTCCTCTGGTTGTCCCTCATTTCTCTGGTTGTCCCTCATCATGTCCTCTGGTTGTCCCTCATCATTTCCTCTGGTTGTCCCTCATCATTTCCTCTGGTTGTCCCTCATTTCCTCTGGTTGTCCCTCATCATGTCCTCTGGTTGTCCCTCATCATTTCCTCTGGTTGTCCCTCATCATTTCCTCTGGTTGTCCCTCATTTCCTCTGGTTGTCCCTCATCATGTCCTCTGGTTGTCCCTCATCATGTCCTCTGGTTGTCCCTCATCATTTTCTCTGGTTGTCCCTCATCATTTCCTCTGGTTGTCCCTCATCATGTCCTCTGGTTGTCCCTCATCATTTCCTCTGGTTGTCCCTCATTTCCTCTGGTTGTCCCTCATCATTTCCTCTGGTTGTCCCTCATTTCCTCTGGTTGTCCCTCATTTCCTCTGGTTGTCCTCATCATTTCCTCTGGTTGTACCTCATCATTTCCTCTGGTTGTCCCCATCATTTCCTCTGGTTGTCCCTCACATTTCCTCTGGTTGTACCCATCATTTCCTCTGGTTGTCCCTCATTTCCTCTGGTTGTCCTCATCATTTCCTCTGGTTGTCCCTCATCATTTCCTCTGGTTGTCCCTCATTTCCTCTGGTTGTCCCTCATTTCCTCTGGTTGTCCCTCATCATGTCCTCTGGTTGTCCCTCATTTCCTCTGGTTGTCCCTCATTTCCTCTGGTTGTCCCTCATCATGTCCTCTGGTTGTACCTCATCATTTCCTCTGGTTGTCCCTCATCATTTCCTCTGGTTGTCCCTCATTTCCTCTGGTTGTCCCTCATCATGTCCTCTGGTTGTCCCTCATTTCCTCTGGTTGTCCCTCATTTCCTCTGGTTGTCCCTCATCATGTCCTCTGGTTGTACCTCATCATTTCCTCTGGTTGTCCCTCATTTCCTCTGGTTGTCCTCATCATTTCCTCTGGTTGTCCCTCATTCCTCTGGTTGTCCCTCATCATTTCCTCTGGTTGTCCCTCATTTCCTCTGGTTGTCCCTCATCATGTCCTCTGGTTGTCCCTCATTTCCTCTGGTTGTCCCTCATTTCCTCTGGTTGTCCCTCATTTCCTCTGGTTGTCCCTCATTTCCTCTGGTTGTCCCTCATGTCCTCTGGTTGTCCCGCAGCCCGGACGGATGGAGGTTCGGTTCCGTTCAGGCTGTTGAGTTTGGGTCGGGATGGACCGACCAGCGTCTCAAAGAGCCGCTCAGTCATTCTGACACTTTCTGGGATTAATCGTCCACCTGTTTGGTTTGGAGCAGGAACCGGTTCTGTGAACCTCAGAAGGAACCGAACCTCTTCGGTCTTCTCTGTCTGCAGGACGAGATAATGCAGCAAAAAGGACGAAAAAAACTCAGAGCTGCTAGAATTTCTAGAAAGTTATCAGACAAACCACAAGATGATGGTTCTATAAAAGAGCAGCGACCGAGTGTGTGTGTGTGTGTGTGTGTGTGTGTGTGTGTGTGTGTGTGTGTGTTTGTGTCAGTGTGTGTGTGTGTGTGTGTGTGGTTGTGTCAGTGTGTGTGTGTGTGTGTGTGTGTGTGTGTGTGTGTGTGTTTGTGTCAGTGTGTGTGTGTGTGTGTGTGTGTGTTGTGTCAGTGTGTGTGTGTGTGTGTGTGTGTGGTTGTGTCAGTGTGTGTGTGTGTGTGTGTTGTCTCATCTTGCATCTCAGTTTAACACGCATGAAGCTAAAGTTCTGCTCAGCAACAAGAATCTCGGTTCGGATTCTCACGAACCAAAGTTCGGTTCTTCTGTCACATCAAACTATTTGATTAAATTAAACATTTAACAATAAATGTGACTTTATATGAATCTTTATGTTGTTTTAAAACGTCAGACTGACTTTGGCACATAAACGTTCACGTTGTTTTTTGCGCAGTTTTGCGGTTTTGCGGAGCAGGACGTCGTTGCTTCTGCCTCACGCAGGCAGGCGGAATCATTGCGTCAGTGGCGCACGCAGCAGCGTCAGTGGCGCACGCAGCAGCGTCAGTGGCGCACGCAGCAGCGTCAGTGGCGCACGCAGGCAGATTCTGCGGACGAGCAACAGGCGCAGAGGAGAGACAGGAAAAAGTTTGTGCGGATCGGAGCGGCGCTGCGCGGCGGGACGACGCACAAACACTTTCTACTTTATTTGAAGAAGTTCGGCTGGAAGCCCCGACACCATGGAGCTGCTCTGCCTCGAAATGGACACCAGCGTACGAGCCCGTCCGGACCCGAACCTCCTGCGCGATGAGCGGGTTCTGCAGACTCTGCTGCGCGTCGAGGACAGATTCCTGCCGCAATATTCTTATTTCAAAGGCGTCCAGAAAGACATTCAGCCCTTCATGCGGAGGATGGTCGCCACTTGGATGTTGGAGGTACCGACCCAGCTCTGGCTCGGTTCGGCTCGGTTCGGCTCTTATTTCCGTGCTCTGGTCGCCTCGAACCTTCTGGGCCGTGTTGAGGTTCTGAAGCTGCTCGTTGTTCCGACACTCGGTTCCTCATGTTGACCAACATGTCGGTCCATTTCGCCGTCCGGCCCGGCGCCGGACCGGACCGGACCGGACCGGGTCCTGGACTCTGAGGTTCTGAGCTGCTTGTCTTGAATGTTTCCATGATCGCGCAGCGCCGCTTCTCTCATCGCCATGTTGTTTCAGCTGCTGCTGTTAAACTCGCCTCCAGAACCAGGCGGCCGGCCCGGTTCGGTTCTGGCAGCCGAGACGCTCAGGTGCCGGTCGGGTCCAGACTGGAGTCCGGATCGCGGCGCAGAGTTTCGGGTTTTGTGTTAAAATGTCGGAGTTGCGGCTCCGCGGCGCTGCGCAGGAATCGAGTTGGATTCGTGGAAAATGTTTCATATTTCTGACCCACATCTGGGTGGAAACGGAACCGAACCTTGGACCTTCATTTTCATGTAAATATGGTCCCGATGCGACCAGCTGCAGATTTTTAATTAATTTTTAAAAAGATTAAATCGGTCCGGGTTTCACAGTTCGGAGCTGCAGCTTGAGACTCGATTCTGGTTTTGACGTTTTAATCACATTAATCGGAACCGGATCCGGGTCGGAATGGTCGGTTCTGGAGCCGAACCCCCGCCAGAAGATTATCGCGTGAAGAAAAGGAGTCCAGATAATTTATTAGTATTTTTAAATATTTTCTGAAAACATGACGACTGAGGGAAAACCCGGTTCCGGTTCCTGGTGTCGGGGAGGTTCTTGGCTCGGTTCTTTGAGTTCATGTTGCTGAATGAATTGCTGGAATGTGGTTCCGTTCAATATGGACCCGACACTTTCTGCTGCTTTTAAGGAAATCGATTTGGAATCAATCTGCGGTGTCGCAACCGGTTTGGGTTGGGTCGGGTTCTGAACCTGGTTCTGGGCCCGGACCTGGTTATGGACCTGGTTCTGGGCCCGGACCTGGTTATGGACCTGGTTCTGGGCCCGGACCTGGTTCTGGCCCAGTGTGTCTGATGATGTTCTGTCTTTATGATGAATCTGGTTTGGTTCTGATACAAACGGAACCAGAAGCTCATCAGCTGTTTTTCTTCAGGTCTGCGAGGAGCAGAAATGTGAGGAGGAAGTTTTTCCTCTGGCCATGAACTACCTGGACCGGTTCTTAGCGATGGTTCCGATCCAGAAGAGCCACCTGCAGCTGCTGGGCGCCGTCTGCATGTTCCTGGCCTCCAAGCTGAAGGAGACGCGGCCGCTGACGGCGGAGAAGCTCTGCATCTACACGGACAACTCGATCCGGCCGCAGGAGCTGCTGGTGAGCCGCAGCTGCTGCGCATCACCGCTAATCCTCCTGCACGGAGACGGAACGTCCGGAAACGTCCGGTTCTCCTGTCGCTGCGTCAGTTTAGCTTCAGCTCAGAGTCGTTTTAATCAGAACCTGCGTTTCTCCATCTGACGCATAAAACGCTGAAGTTCCGCTGAGCTGCTGCAGGAGCAGGAAGTGACGCGTCTCTACCGCCACCTGGTGGCAGATATTTACACAGATCAACGGGGTCAAGGGACACACACACACACTACACACACACACTGACACACACACACTGACACACACTGACACACACTGACACACACTGACACACACTGACACACACTGACACACTGACACGACACTGCACACACACTGACACACACACTGACACACACACACACTGACACACACTGACACACACTGACACACACACACACTGACAACACACTGACACACACTGACACACACTGACACACACTGACACACACTGACACACACACTGACACACACTGACACACACTGACAACACACTGACACACACCTGACACACACTGACACACACTGACACACACTGACACAACACTGACACACACTGAAAACACACTGACACACACACTGACCACACACACTGACACACACACACTGACACACACTGACACACACGACACACACTGACACACACTGACACACACACTGACACACACTGACACACACACACTGAACACACACACACTGACACACACTGACACACACACTGACACACACACTGACACACACTGACACACACACAAGACACACACTGACACCACACAACACACACTGACAACACACACACACACTGACCACACAACACTGACACACACACTGACACACACACACACACTGACACACACACTGAACACAACAACATGACACACACAACACACACTGACACCACACACACTGACACACACTGACACCAAACCACACCACACGACACACACACACACACATGACACACACACACTGACACACACACACACACACACACAACACCACACACACGACACACACGAACACACACACTGCACAACACACTGCACACACACACACACGACACAACACCTGACACCCACACACTGACACACACAACACACACACACTGACACACACACTCACACACACACACACACACTGACACACACACACACTGACACACACCTGACACACACACAACACACAACACACATGACACACACACACCACTACACACACACCACTGACACACCACACTGACACACACACATGACCACACACACACACACACACACACACACTGACACCACACACACACACACACCACACACAACACACATGACACAACACACACAACTGACCCCACCACACTGACACACACACTGAACACACACACACACACACACACACAACACACACCACTGCACCACACACACACACTGACACACACACTGACACACACACTAACACACACACACTGACACACACACACACTGACACACACACACACACAACACACACTGACACACACACACACTGACACACACACACACCACACTACACAACCCACACACACACCACACACACAAAACAACTACACAACATAACACACACACCTGACCACACACTGACACACACACCACTGACACAACACTGACACACACACACACACTGAACACACACACCACTGACACACACAAACCACACACATCCACCACTGACACACACACACACACACAACCTCACACACACTGACACAACACTGACACCCACCACACACACTGACACACACACACACACACCACACACAACACCACTACACCACCACTGACACACACACACACACACACCACACTACCACACACACACACTGACACAAAACCACTGACACAACACACACACTGACACACACACACTGACACACACCTGCACACCCTGACACACACACTGACAACACACTGAACACACACACCACTGACACCACATGACACACACACACACATGCACAACACTGACACACACACACACACCTGACACACACACTGACAACACACACACACACCACTGACACACACACACTGACACACACACACACACTGACCACACACACCACACACACACACCACGACACAACACTGACACACACATCACACACTGACACACACATGACACACACACACACACACACACACACACACACTGACACACACACACTGACACACCCACACACAACACTGACCACACACACTGACCACAACACACTGACCACACACACACTGACACACACACACATGACACACACACACACACACACACACACACACCAACACACCACACACTGAACCACACACTGACACACACACACCACTGCACACACACACCTGACACACACATGACACACACACGACACACACACTGCCCACACACACACTGACCACACACACACACACACACACACACACACACACTGACACACACACACACAACACACACACTGACACACACACATGACAACCACAACACACACACTGACACACACAACACACTGACACACACACACTGACACACACACACTGACACACCACAACATACACACACCACTGACACACACACACTGACACACACACTGACACACACACAACCACACACTGACACACACACACACACTGACACACACACTGACACACACACACACACTGACACACACACACTGACACACACACACTGACACACACTGACACACACACACTGACACACACACTGACACACACACACCTGACACACACACTGAACACACACACACTGACACACACACTGACACACATACACACACTGACACACACACACACTGACACACACACACTGACACACACACTGACAACACACACACATGACACACACACACTGACACACACACACACACACACACACTGACACACACACTGACACACACCATGACACACACACTACACACACACACTGACACACACACCTGACACACCACACACTGACACACACACACTGACACACACACACTGACACACACACACACACACACCTACACACACACTGACACACACACACTGACACACACACACTGACACACACACACATGACACACACACACTGACACACACACACACACTGACACACACACTGACACACCACTGACACACACACCTGACACACAACACACAACACTGACACACACACACTGACACACACACACACACACACACACTGACACACAACACCACACACTGACACACACAACACACACACACACACTGACACACACACTGACACACACATGACACACACACACTGACACACCACACACTGACACACAACACTGACACACACACACTGACACACAACACTACACAACACACACACCAACTGACACAACACACGACACACACACACACACACTGACACACACACAACACTGACACACACACACACACTGACACACACACACACTGACACACACACGACACACACACACACTGACACCACACACACTGACACACACACACATGACACACACACTGACAACACTGAAAAACACTGACCACACACTGACACACACACACACTGACACACACACACACACACAACACACACACACTGACACACACACACTGACACACACACTGACACACAACACAACACTGACACACACACTAAAATACACACACACTGACACACACACACATGACACACACACACACTGACACACACACACTGACACACACACACATGACACACACACACACTGACACACACACTGACAACACACACAAGAGCTTACAGTCGTCATCAGCTTCTGTTTTCATGTTTCTGTCTTTAATGAGCATCAGGTTCTGGTTCTGCATCAGGTTCTGGTTCTGCACCAGGTTCACCAGGTTCTGGTTCTGCACCAGGTTCTGGTTCTGCACAGTTCACCAGGTTCTGGTCTGCACCAGGTTCTGGTTCTGCACCAGTCACAGGTTCTGGTCGCACAGTTTGTTCTGCACCAGGTTCACCAGTTCGTCTGCACAGGTTCTGTTCTGCCGGTTACAGGTTGGTTCTGCACCAGGTTCTGGTTCTGCACAGTTCACCAGGTTCTGGTTCTGCACCAGGTTCTGGTTCTGCACCAGGTTGTCTGCACCAGGTCTACTGAGCCCGTCTCCATGGTTACTTCCTGCCAGCTGATTCTGGTTCCGTCTGGTTTTTGTTGAACTGGGCCGAGACCTGCAGAAACGTTCTGGTTCTCTGGTTTCCAGCAGCTGGACTCCTTGAGCTGCTTCCGTTTGGCTGCCATGTCACACAGGAAGCCGAGATCAGCTGCTCAGGTCATGTGACCGATGCTGCAGCCGATGCTGCAGCCGATGCTGCAGCTGCTGCGCCGCTTGTCTTTAGTAACTATTTCTTGTAAAGGAACCAGAATGTTCCACAGAAGGTGTGACCAGAGGAAGGCAGAAGCAGAAGGAAGTGGCTGCTGCCTCTCTGTCGGCATCCAGTCTGTGTTGCAAGGCAGCTGCAGTTGCTGCAGATGCTGCAGATGCTGCGTTTTCCACCTGGCATGCAGAGGGAGTGTTTCTGAATGCTCAGACTCTGGAGGAGTTGCCCTCTGAAGCTCCTCGGCTGCGGCGTTGAATCGTCACATGACTCAGTCGGTGCGGTTAGAAACCAGCTGCAGTCACAAGGCTGCGGCGCTGCAGACAGACTGAGACTCAACCCTCAGATTACTCACCAAGTCCTTATGAGTCGCCTCCTTCAGGAAGTGAAAGGACCAATGAGAGCAGCTCACACACACACACACACACACTCACACACACACACACACTCACACACTCACACACACACACACACACACACACACTCGGGTCGTCCCGCTCGCCTCTCATGGTTCTTCCTCTGCAGGATTGGGAGCTGGTGGTTCTGGGGAAGTTGAAGTGGAACCTGGCGGCTGTGACACCAAACGATTTCATCGAGCACATCGTGCAGAAGCTGCCGCTGGCCGACGAGCAGCTGGTTCTGATCCGGAAACACGTCCAGACCTTCATCGCCCTCTGCGCCACAGGTAGGAGGAGACCAGGACGGCTAACATGCTAACATGCTAACATGCTAACATGCTAATGGGCATCAGAGGTGGGGATGAGGAAGATCCATGAAGAACCACCTGGAACCAGAACCACCTGGAACCAGAACCAGGTGGTTCTGGTACCAGATTTTAACCCACAACCTCTCAGATCTACAGGGTTAAGGGACGTAGCTTTTGTTCTGCCCCCTCAGGGTAACAGGAGGAGGTCAGTCCCTCCCCTCCATGTCCCTCATCCACCACTGTGGACATGTTAGGGTCAGAGTTACCCTTACTAACCAGGAGGGGGGGCAGAAACCAGAGTGGGGGCAGAAACCAGGAGTGGGGGCAGAAACACGGGAGGGGGGGCAGAAACCAGAGGGGGGCAGAAACCAGGAGGGGGGCAGAAACACGGAGGGGGGGCAGAACCAGCGAGGGGGGCAGAAACCAGGAGGGGGGCAGAAACCAGGAGGGGGCAGAAACCAGGAGGGGGGCAGAAACCAGGAGGGGGGGCAGAAACCAGGAGGGGGCAGAAACACGGGGTTAGACTGGATGGGGTTCCTGGGGCAGAAAGGTGGGGGCCTTGAGCAGGACACAGTTTCTTCAGGAAGAGCATCACTGGGGGCAAAAGGCAATAACTGCCCCCCCCCCCCCCCCCCCCCCCCCCCCCCCCCCCCGCCGCCCCACAGATGCAGCTTGCAAGCAGCTGCATCTGTGTGTGACTTACAGTACATCTGTGCACGGCTACGTGCACGACCTCCTGGTGATGAATGCTGTGTGGAGTGGTGTGTGTGTGTGAGTGTGAGTGTGTGTGTGAGTGTGTGTGTGTGAGTGTGTGTGTAGTGTGTGTGTGTGAGTGTGTGTGTGTGAGTGTGTGTGTGAGTGTGTGTGTGTGAGTGTGTGGTGTGTTGTGTGATGTGAGTGTGTGTGGAGTGTGTGTAGTGTGTGTGTGTGTGTGAGTGTGAGTGTGAGTGTGTGTGTGTGTGAGTGTGAGTGTGTGTGTGTGTGTGTGAGTGTGAGTGTGTGTGTGTGTGTGGTGGTTGTGTGTGAGTGTGTGTTTGTGTGTGTGTGAGTGTGTGGTTGTGTGAGTGGTGTGGTGTGTGTGTGAGTGTGTGTGTGAGTGTGTGTGTGTGAGTGTGTGTGTGTGTGTGTGTGTGGTGTTGGTGGGGTGTGTGTGTGTGTGAGTGTGTGTGTGTGTGAGTGTGTGTGTGTGAGTGTGTGTTGTGTGTGTGTGTGAGTGTGATGTGTGTGTGAGTGTGAGTGTGTGTGTGAGTGTGAGTGTGAGTGTGTGTGTGTGTGAGTGTGTGTGTGAGTGTGAGTGTGAGTGGTGTGAGTGTGTGTGTGAGTGTGTGTGAGTGTGTGTGTTTGTGTGTTGTGTGGTGTGGTGGGTGTTGTGTGTTTGTGTGGAATGTGTGTGTGTGAGTGTGCTGTTGTGGTGTGTGTGGGAGTGTGTTGTGAGTGTGTGTGGTGTAGTGGTGGTGTGGTGTGTGTGAGTGTGTGTGTGTGGTGTGAGTGTGTGTGTGGAGTGTGTGTGTGTGTGTGTGTGAGTGTGAGTGTGTGTGGAGTGTGAGTGTGTGTGAGTGGGTGTGGTGTGAGTGTGAGTGTGTGGTGTGGTGTGTGTGTGTGTGAGTGTGTGTGTGGTGTGAGTGTGAGTGTGGGAGTGTGAGTGTGAGTGTGTGTGTGTGATGTGTGAGTGTGAGTGTGTAGTGAGTAGTGTGAGTGTGGTGTGAGTGATGTGAGTGTGGTGTGGAGTGTGTGGTGGTGAAGTGTGTGGTGAGTGAGAGTGGTGGTGAGGTGGAGTGTTGGTGTGTGGGGGTTGTGAGGTGTGTGGAGGTAGGATGGAGGTGGGTGGGTAGAGTTGGATGGGTGTGTTGATGGGGTGGTGTGGTGTGTTGTGTGTGTGGGAGTGTGATTGTGATGGAGTGTGGTGGATGTAGTGGTAGTGTGTGATGTGTGTGTGGTGTAGTGTGATGGAGGGAGTGATGTGAGTGTAGTGTGGAGTGAGGGATGTGAGTGGTGTGAGTGTGAGTGAGTGTGTGTGTGTGAGTGTGTGTGGTGTTGAGTGATGGGTGTGAGTGTGTGTGTGGTGGTGAGGTGGGTGATGTGTGGGTGAGTGTGTGTGAGTGTGAGTGTGTGTGTGATGTGTGTGTGTGTGTGTGTGAGTGGTGTGATGTGTGAGTGTGTGGGAGTGTAGTGTGAGTGTGAGTGTGAGTGTGGTGTTGTGTGGGTGTGAGTGTGGTGGTGAGTGTGGTGTGAGGTGTGTGTGGTGTGGTGTGTGAGTGTGAGTGTGGTGAGTGTGTGAGTGTGAGTGGTGTGAGTGGGTGTGTGGTGATGTATGTGTAGTGTGGTGAGTGTTGGGTGTGAGTGTTGGGTGTGTGTGTGATGATGTGTGTAGATGTGGAGTGTGAGTGGTGTGATGTGTGTGTGTGTGTGTGTATGTGATGTGTGTAGGTGTGTTGTGTGAGTGAGTGTGTGATGTGTGATTGTGTGGTGTGTGGTGTGTGAGTGGGGGGGGGTGGAGTTGTGTGTGGGGTTGTGTGTGTGGTTGAGTGTTGATGTGAGTGTGTGTGTGGTGGGGTGTGTGTGTTGGTGTGTGTTGTGTGGTGGTGATGTTGTGTGTGTGATGTGAGTGTGTGTGAGGTGATGAGTGGTGTGAGTTGATGTGTGTGATGTGTGTGTGTGTGTTGTTGTGAGTGTGTGTGTGTGTGTGTGTTGATGGTGTGTTGTGTGATGGGGGGGGGGGGGGTGGGTTGTGTGTGTGGTTGAGTGTGTGGTGGGGTGTGAGTTGTGTTGAGTTGTGTGTGTGATGGTGTGTGTGGTGTGTGAGTGTTTGTTGTGTGTGATGTGAGTGTGTGTGTGTGTGTTGTTGTGGTGTGTGTGTGTGTGTGTGTGTGTTGTGTGGTTGTGTGTGTGTGTGTTATAAATAAGTTAATTATTTGTCAGCTCTGGGCCACCAGATGAATCAGCGCTAGTGGATGAGGGTCCATCAAAGGGCTGCTGCTCTGCTGACCGTATGCTAATGAGGGAACTGCCCCCCCCCATGCCCCCCCACTCCCCCTCTCGCCCCCCACAGCCCATCGGTGGCCCAGAGGACGGGGCGGGGTCCCTGCAGGGCCGCTCTATTCGTATGGCAGGCTGGTTTAACATAGAATCTGCCCCACATTCCCCGTGTCCCCCCCTGACCCCCCCTGACCCCCCCTGACCCCCCTGCTCCCCCTGGCTCCCCCTGACCCCCCCGTCTTTGTCCTGCGTGCCTCACTGAGTGTGTTTGGGTTCAGAGGGTTGGAGGCCGTGAGGTGAGGTGATGACTAGACAATGGAGTCACACTCTGCACTAACATGCTAACAGGCGGCAGCCACAAAGCGCTCGGCTCTCTGCGCCGCCCTGCAGCCTCCATGCCTCTCTGAGCCGCCATGTGTCCTCCACGGGGGGGGGGGAGGGGAGTGTCCCTCTGTCCTTTCCTTCTGGCCGTTCACAAGCTGTCTCATTTGCATGGTGAATGACAGAGAGGGGAGCTGGTCTGTGAGGCCTGTGGCCACGTGGTACCAGGACCTACAGCAGCGCTGGCTCAGCCTCTGAGCCTCTTTATTCCAGCTATACGGGGCTTTTTCAGCAAGCACACGATTTACTGAGGACATGGAGGAAAAGGGGCGGCCGCTGCTGCTTTCAGCTCCTTTACAAGCCGAGTGAAGCTCATTATCCAGACCTGAGGTCGTCATGGAGCCGCCGCGCCTCAGGCCAGTTTATGAGCCGACGGCCGACTGCTGCTGATGTTTCAGGGTAGCAGTGACTGAAAATAACAGAGACACCAGGAGACCCTGTATGTGGGTTAGCTGGTAGCGGCTAACGAGAGACGAGCTGAGCATCTAAACCAACTGAACGAAAACAGTTATTTACTGACCAATATGATGAAATGGTTAATAAGACGTGACAGACCTGAGCTTAAAGTCCCATTGTTTGTGTTGAAACAACATAAAACATTATATTTAGTTTAGTTTATTTTAAGGCCAAAATGTTAACATATTCATTTCCATTAAAGACAGATTTTAATGTGTTAAACCTTTTTTACATACAAAGGTTCTGACCTGCTAATCTAGCACAACAGTAGCAGCTAATGCTAGTGTCAGCTAATGCTAATGTAAGCTCTCTCAGCTAACCTCTGAAGATGAATATAAATCTTTGCTCCAGTCTGAAAACCTGACGATTAAAACTACATATTTTTGTTGCTCAGCTCATATCTGGTTAATCGTTTAGCAGCCGAATGGGTTGTTTTAAAATGTTGCCTAATTTGTAGATAAATGTTTAAAGATTAGTTGTGATTAATTACAGGACAACTTGCAGTGATATTGTTCATGTCTCTTTGTCGCCCCCTATGGTTGCAGCTGGAAACCAATGCTGCTGAGAAACAAATCAGACTGTAGGAATGTCAGCGTCGCCCTGAAATGTGAATTTTGTTTCAGATTTCCGATTCGCCATGTACCCCCCCTCCATGATCGCCACAGGCAGCGTCGGCGCGGCCATCTGCGGCCTGCAGCTGGACTCGGCCGGCCAATCGCAGTGGGGCGACAGCCTGACGGACCTGCTGGCCAAAATCACCAACACAGAGGTGGTGAGTCTGACGCTCTGCTTCGCTCTCGTCTTTCTCAGGCAGCAGGAAGGTTTGCAGGTCTCAGCTGGGACACCAACAATAAATCACATGGACGCAGCTGAGACGTTGATCTGTCAGCAGGACTTTGGACATCCAGTTTAAGGAGCAAAAACCACCAGAACCATGTCGACATCGATGCCTTTTCCTCTGTGGTGCAGATTTAAAGATTGTCTCTCCTCTGCATCTCGTTGGACAATCAGCTACTGAAGCAGCTCTAGATCTTACAGGTGTTGATGCCCAGATCTGATTTCATCTTCTTTCTGTTGTTCCTTCATGCTACTAAATAAACCCACTGCAGTCTGAACGCTTTCTGCCCCCAACGCGACCAGCAGAAGAACGTAGCCGTCCAGCAGCAGCGCCGTGTTTACGGCAGCAAAGATGGCCGTCTCAGTAAAGATGGCCGCCGTCTTTTGATGTGTCGTAAAGTTGCTGAGAGCGTCAGCAGACAGTCAGCAGGAAGCTGATGCAGCTAACAGCAGCTAACAGCAGCTAACAGCTGATGCAGCTAACAGCAGCTAACAGCTGATGCAGCTAACAGCAGCTAACAGCTGATGCAGCTAACAGCAGCTAACAGCAGCGACCTGTTAGCTGCAGCTGCAGCTTCTGACCCGGTTCTGTTTGGACATGGAGTCGGACCAGGACTAGTCGGTTGGGATGTGATGCGTTCAGTGACTCACTGCTTTCATCAGTGATGAAGTGAGTCGTCAGCTGCGGCGCTGCGGCCGACTTCTGGTTGGCTCCTCAGCCTGCAGGCAGCTGCTGTGATGAGGTCAGACCAGCAGCATCTGGAGATGAAGGAGGAGCAGGTGAAGCAGCCCGCCGGCCGCCGGCCCATGATGCATTGCAGGTGGACAGCAGGGCTCCCTCTGCGTGGAGCTGTTGAAGCCTCAGAGCAGACGGAAAAACAAACATCTGTCCTGAGCAGCACAGAGCCGCCGTTGGTTCGGCTCGGAGCGTTCCTGGACGCCTGGACAGAGGGATCCTCTCTAACGTGACGCAGGAGGAGCTGCAGCCATCATCCAGCTCCGCTGAGGGTCCTCAACATGTGGCGCACAGGCGCAGGACGGTTCAGAGGTGGCCTGGGCCGCACCGTTCACCCTGGACAGCGGCGTCTCAGCCGAGCTAAATGTCATACGAAGTGATTCTGTCAGCACCGGCAGCCGCTGCAGGAGTGGAGGGTTAGAGAAGTGAAGCACCACTCCTTGGACTTTATTGTTTCCTCTCATCTGTTTTCTCATTTCTCCCTGCGTTCCCGTCATCAGCAGCGCTGAAACAAGCACAGATGTGACGTTTGACCACCCGGACCACAGAATCCTGGGTCACACTTTCTGCTGGATCTTGTGGAGACTCTGAGTCATGAGTCGTCTCTGCTGTCGGAGTCGGAGCCTCTGGCTGTTTGCTTCGCATGTTCCTGACTCTGTCTCTTGTGGTGCAGGCAGCAGCTCAATCACACATTTCTTCCTGTTGGTTCTGTCCGTCTGCTCGACTTCCCCCTGCTGCCGGTGCGGGTTTGGGCCGGGCCTCCAGGACGGGGCGGCCGGTTCCAGGCGGTGCTTCGTTCCGAACCTTCAGCTGCTCTGAAACATGTTTCCAGGAGCCACACACTGAAGTCATTAATGGCTCTGCAGTGGAGCCCAGGAGGCTTGGCTCGGGATCCAAATGCTGCTTTTCAGAGCCGCAGAGACGGAGCGAGAAGGTCTTTAAGAGCGAAGCCTCGCATTCCTGTGGTGAGACACGGTGCATGTTCTGCACTGCTCTCCGTTTTCGCACAGGGCTTCAGACTTGGTGTTTGTTGGATGAGCACATTCTTCTCACATCAGCAGCAAACGTCTTCCAGTGCTGAACTGACGACGCCCTTCAGGTTTCCTGCAGCCGTGACTAACCTCACCCAGCAACCTGAGTCTTCTGTTGGTTGATTTTTCACAGTAAAGCGAACCGATGCGGATGGGCTGCTGCCCCCCCCACAGGGTCCTGGTGACTGGTACCGACTCTCAACGCGATCAGCTGGTGCTGCAGACACCAGATCCTCAGTCAGAGACATGTAACATTATGCAGATTGAGTCCACCTGCAGGGCATGATGGGGCTTCTGGAGGTGGTTCACAGTGGACCAAACCTGCAGTGATCATCTTCTTCTGCAGATTGTTACCAGTCCTTGTTTTGAAATCCGGCTGTGATTCCAGGTTCCAGGCCACATCTCAGTCTTTCAAGATGTCGTGCCGTTTGCCCTTTGACCCTGCAACCTCTGGTCCCCCAGGGAAGTTGATCTGATGTGAGAGCTGGGTCCAGTAGCACTGCAGGCGACATCTGGGCCCCATCAGGTCTTCTGCTCTCCCAGTCCCACCCTGGCTGCAGCTTTTCAGGCTCATCATGTGTTTACGCTGAACCTACTGTCGCCACCAGAGGGCAGTGTTTAAACCCAAGGTTGGAGCCAATCATTGTTCTTCTCCTTACAACGCATTCATGGTCCCATAGACCCGGTTCTACTGGACCCAGAACTTCTGCTCCTCCTCCAGCTGCTCTGATCAAACCAGCTGTTCCCCTCCTGGCCTGTGGCGGCGCTGCACCAACAACCACTGAGGGAAACGACACCAAAACCTCTGAAGACACTGAGAGCAACTTCCTTCTTCACCAGACGGAATCTAAAATGGCGGCGTCAGATTTTAGGGGTTGGAGGATTTTCTCTCTAGTAGGAGCCATTTCTGCCGCTAGCGCTAGGCTAGCATGTTAGCTTTGGTTGGATTTAAACCCAGTATCTCCGCTAGCGTCATTCCTGGTATGGACCAGAGGTGCAGAGGTCAATCAACACACCTCAGCAGACAAACCAGAGCTTCTAGCAGGTGGACTGGGGTCGGGTTAAGGTGGACTGGAGTCGGGTTCAGGTGGACTGGAGTCGGGTTCAGGTGGACTGGAGTCGGGTTAAGGTGGACTGCGCAGGCCTGTGACTCGGTATGTTTCTGTCCTCCAGCTCGCTCCAACAGGAGGACATGAGGTCTCCTGAGGTCTCATGAGGTCTCATGAGGTCTCATGAGGTCTCCTGCGGTCGAGTCTCTGGGAGGTCTCCTGGCTTAGGTCTCATGAGGTCTCATGAGGTCTCATGAGGTCTCCTAGGTGTCTGAGGTCTCTGAGGTCTCATGAGGTCTCCTGAGGTGTCTTGAGGTCTCATGAGGTCTCATGAGGTCTCTGGTGTCTTGAGGTCTCTGAGGTCTCAGAGTCATGAGGTCTCCTGAGGTTCTGAGGTCTCCTGAGGTCTCATGAGGTCTCCTGAGGTGTCTTGAGGTCTCCTGAGGTCTCATGAGGTCTCCTGAGGTGTCTTGAGGTCTCCTGAGTCTCTTGAGGTCTCCTGAGGTGTCTTGAGGTCTCCTGAGATCTCTTGAGGTCTCCTGAGGTCTCATGAGGTCTCCTGAGGTGTCTTGAGGTCTCCTGAGGTCTCTTGAGTCTCCTGAGGTCTCTTGAGGTCTCCTGAGGTGTCTTGAGGTCTCTGAGGTCTCTTGAGGTCTCTTGAGGTCTCCTGAGGTCTCTCCTGAGGTCTCTTGAGGTCTCCTGAGGTCTCATGAGGTCTCCTGAGGTGTCTTGAGGTCTCCTGAGGTCTCTGGTCTTGAGGTCTCCTGAGGTCTTGAGGTCTCTGAGGTCTCCTGAAGTCTCTTGAGGTCTCCTGAGTTCTCATGAGGTCTCCTGAGTTCTCATGAGGTTCTCTTGAGGTCTCCTGAGGTCTCTTGAGGTCTCCTGAGGTGTCTGAGGTCTCCGCTGAGGTCTCATGAGGTCTCATGAGGTCTCCTGAGGGTCTCTTGAAGTCTCTTGAGGTCTCTTGAGGTCTCCTGAGGTGTCTTGAGGTTCCTGTGAGGTCTCTTGAAGTCTCTGAGGTCTCCTGAGGTGTCTTGAGGTCTCCTGAGGTCTCATGAGGTCTCATGAGGTCTCCTGAGGTGTCTTGAGGTCTCTTGAGGTCTCCTGAGATCTCTTGAGGTCTCCTGAGGTCTTTTGAGGTCTCCTGAGGTTATTATGAGGTCCCCGTGAGGTGTCTTGAAGTCTCAGCCCCTGAGGTCTCTTGAGGTCTCCATGAGGTCTCTTGAGGTCTCCTTGAGGTCTCATGAGGTCTCTTGAGAGTCTCCCTGAGGTCTCATGAGGTCTCCTGAGGTCTCTAGAGGTCTCACCTGAGGTCCTCCTGGGGTGTCTTGAGGTCTCCTGAGGTGCTTTGAGGTCTCCTGAGGTCTCATGAGGTCTCATGAGGTCTCCTGAGGTTTAGTCTTGAGGTCTCTTGAGGTCTCCTGAGATCTCTGAGGTCTCCTGAGGTCTTTTGAGGTCTCCTGAGGTGTTTTGAGGTCTCGTGAGGTCTCTTGAAGTCTCTTGAGGTCTCTTGAGGTCTCATGAGGTCTCATGACTCTGAGGTCTCATGAGGTCTCTTGAGGTCTCCTGATCTCATGAGGTCTCCTGAGTCTCTAGAGTCTCCTGAGGTCTCCTGAGGTGTCTTGAGGTCTCCTGAGGTGTCTTTAGGTCTCCTGAGGTCTCATGAGGTCTCATGAGGTCTCTTGAGGTCTCCTGAGGTCTCATGAGGTCTCCTGAGGTCTCTAGAGGTCTCCTGAGGTCTCCTGAGGTGTCTTGAGGTCTCCTGAGGTGTCTTGAGGTCTCGTGAGGTCTCTTGAAGTCTCTTGAGGTCTCCTGAGGTGTCTTGAGGTCTCCTGAGGTCTCATGAGGTCTCATGAGGTCTCCTGAGGTGTCTTGAGGTCTCTTGAGGTCTCCTGAGATCTCTTGAGGTCTCCTGAGGTCTCATGAGGTCTCCTGAGGTCTCTAGAGGTCTCCTGAGGTCTCCTGAGTCTCTTGAGTCTCTTGAGGTCTCTGAGGCCATGAGGTCTCTTGAGGTCTCATGAGGTCTCTTGAGGTCTCCTGAGGTCTCTTGAGGTCTCTTGAAGTCTCTTGAAGTCTCCTGAGGTCTCCTGAGGTCTCTTGAGGTCTCTTGAAGTCTCTTGAAGTCTCCTGAGGTCTCATGAGGTCTCTTGAGGTCTCCTGAGGTCTCCTGAGGTCTCTTGTTGCTCGGTTTTCGGCTCCCAGCTGGACTGTCTGGTTGCCTCGGCAGCCTTTGATGGGATGGAGGTCCTGGGTCTCGGGTGGATCCCCTGCAGGCGGACAGATCGGCTCTCATCTGTCCGCCGGACAGCAGAGCGGGTTCCTCTGGTGTCCCTCTCGAGTTCTTTCGTAGTAAATGCGTGTGTGTCCTGCCAGACCCTGATGTCCCTGATGTCCCTGCAGGACGTCCTGAAGGAGTGCCAGGAGCAGATCGAGCGCGTCCTGGAGAGCAGCCTGCGTGAGGGCCGGCAGACGCAGCGCGGCCCCAGCGGGAAGGGCCTGGAGGAGCTGGACCAGGCCTCCACCCCCACAGACGTCCGCGACGTCAACTTGTGAAGCACCGCGGGAGCCGCTGCACAGGATTTACAACAATCTTTTTTAAAAAACTTTGTCTTCAGAAAAGCAGAAAAAAAGAACAAAAGAGCAAAAAATCGTTAAAAACACAAAGCCTTTAAAGAAATACAAAGACAGTGCTGGCTAGTTTCGTAGTTGATCTTCTCTTCAAGTAAAAACAGAAACTCCTGTACATGAACTCGATTCCCCTGATGCTCCAGTGTAAAAGCCTGATGAAGCCTTGGATGAGGACAAGGGAATCGTTCCGCCTTAAAGCTGCAGACAGGAGAACCGACAGATCATCCCGTCTCTATACCGTCTGCAGACGAAGAGGACGAGTCGTCCACCTCTGTGGACGGACAGGACTGTGCAGACAGACGCTCCCGTTGCCAGGCAACCGCTGGAACAATAACAGTTATTAGTAATATTTATAATTATTGATACCATCAGAAATATTTTTTAACTTCGAGCTCCTGTGGTTCAGGCTGCTTGTTGGCGTCGATTTGAGGATGCAGAGAGTGTGTGTGTGTGTGTGTGTGTGTGTGTGTGTGTGTGTGTTGTGTGTGTGTGTGTGTTGTGTGTGTGTGTGTGTGTGTGTGTGTGTGTGTGTGTGTGTGTGTGTGTGTGTGTGTGTGTGTGTGTGTACATGGAGGAGGGGCCGGGGGCCGGGCCCTCACAGGTTGAGTGGATCAGGCAGAACCGTTTTCCTTCATGAGCAGCTGAACCGCTGGGGCCCCATCCACCCACCCCCATGGCCCACGGCCCCATCCCCCATCCGCGCCCTCGCATCGCCCCATCGGGCCCATCACCCTCGGCCCCATCCGCCATCGGCCCATCCCCATCGCCATCGGGCCCATCCCCCATCCGCCCATCGCCCATCGGCCCCATCCGCCCCATCCGCCCCATCGGGCCCCATCCGGCCCCATCGGGCCCCATCCACCCCCATCGGGCCCCATCCGGCCCCATCGGGCCCCATCCGCCCCCATCCGGCCCATCGGCCCCATCCCCCCCATCGGCCCTGCAGGATTTTAATAGCTAAGCAGTTTGAGGTGAAGTTCAAATCAAACGGCCTCCAGGTCAGCAGGGGGGGCGTGGGGGGGGCTTTCATTCCTCACTTCTCTGGATCCGACCAGAACCAGAACCTGCTGCAGATTACAGCAGCAGCGTGTCATCGGTTCGCATCCAGAGTCTCTGCTTCTCCTTTTTCACTGACAAGTTTAGATTGTTTTTACTTGACATTTTGTTTTATTTATCTGCATCAGCCACAGAGAGTCACATGGGGCAGCAGAGGGGCAGCAGAGAGCCACATGGGGGCAGCAAGGGGCAGCAGAGAGTCACATGGGGCAGCAGAGGGGCAGCAGAGAGCCACATGGGGGCAGCAGAGGGGCAGCAGAGAGCCACATGGGGCAGCAGAGGGGCAGCAGAGAGCCACATGGGGCAGCAGAGAGCCACAGGGGCAGCAGAGAGTCACATGGGGCAGCAGAGAGTCACATGGGGCAGCAGAGAGTCACATGGGGCAGCAGAGAGTCACATGGGGCAGCAGAGAGCCACATGGGGCAGCAGAGAGCACATGGGGCAGCAGAGAGTCACATGGGGCAGCAGAGAGCAATGGGCAGCAGAGAGCCACATGGGGCAGCAGAGAGTCACATGGGGCAGCAGAGAGCCACATGGGGCAGCAGAGGGCAGCAAGAGTCACATGGGGCAGCAGAGAGCCACATGGGGCAGCAGAGAGTCACATGGGGCAGCAGAGAGCACATGGGGGCAGCAGAGGGGCAGCAGAGAGTCACATGGGGCAGCAGAGAGTCACATGGGGGCAGCAGAGAGTCACATGGGGCAGCAGAGAGTCACATGGGGCAGCAGAGCACATGGGCAGCAGAAGGGGCAGCAGAGAGCCACATGGGGCAGCAGAGGGGCAGCAGAGAGCCACATGGGGCAGCAGAGGGGCAGCAGAGAGCCACATGGGGCAGCAGAGGGGCAGCAGAGAGCCACATGGGGCAGCAAGAGTCACATGGGGCAGCAGAGAGTCACATGGGGCAGCAGAGAGTCACATGGGGCAGCAGAGGGGCAGCAGAGAGTCACATGGGCAGCAGAGGGGCAGCAGAGATCACATGGGGCAGCAGAGGGGCAGCAGAGAGTCACATGGGGCAGCAGAGGGGCAGCAGAGAGCCACATGGGGGCAGCAGAGGGGCAGCAGAGAGCCACATGGGGCAGCAGAGAGTCACATGGGGGCAGCAGAGAGCCGTACTGTGGGTCCCATGTCGGCCCCATGTGGGATCAGTTTTCTTTAAAGTCAGGGACCCAGTTGGTTCTCCTGTGGCTTCCTCTGGGTTTCGTTTTCCATGTCCCACCCCAACCTGTTTCTGCCCCGTCCCTTTGGCTGTGTCTCTCCTGAGCATGATTCTTTTCCTGCAAGTTTCGTGTGTTTGTGTCGACGCCACAGTTCAGAGTGTGTGTGTGTGTGTGTGTGTGTGTGTGTGTGTGTGTGTGTGTGTGTGTGTGTGTGTGTGTTTTCTCTGGGGGCCATCAGACCCACTGTGGGGGTTTGGTTTCGGATTTAGAGATACTGTATTCCAAAGTGAAGAGCGGTCCGCGGTGTGAAGACGTCAACAACAAAAACTGTGGGTTTTTTATTGTTTTTGCGCTGCTATGAGCTATGAATTTTTCATTTATACAAAATAACATTACCTAGTTGTGATGTGTCACTTGTGTGCTGCTATTTTATAAACATTTGTATTATAATATAATTATTTTACTGCTTAAGAGATACATCCAGAAACAAAGCAGAAGGTTTCACAAGGCGAGGATTCGACCTCGTTCAGACAGACGGGACGTTTCGTTTCCTGTTTCCGTCACATTCTTCTTCAGGGCGCCGTGCCTCAGGACTACTGGACTCAGTCACACACAGATCCGTCACATATACCTCTGCAGAGGCAGGAGGAGCCGCTGCTCCTGTTTCCATGAGCAACAACAGGAACCGAGCGAGGAGGAGACGTCCTGAACCGCCATGCATGTTCATGCTTGTCTGTGTTGGTGCTACAGCTGACTTGTTCTGTGCTACACAGGGGAAAATCCCCAGGATGGCCAAAGTTTCTGCTTTCCATGTCCATGATCACCATGAATGTCGTGAATAAAAATGGATTCTGTATGTGAGACGTTCTGATTGGTCGTTCCCTGGTGTGACGCCACGGCCGGTTCCCCCCGCATGGCGCCCGGTCCAATGCTGCTGAGTCAGCAAAACATCCGCAGGTTTCAGTCCCACCAAGGAAACTTTTCAGGTCAGGAAAATCATTTTAACCTCAAAGATGATCTGAATAAATCAAAAGCTGTTGGATTTAACTAAAAACCAAACAAGCAACGTGTCAAATTAGTGCGATAAAGAACGGGGCTGGAAATATAACTACTTCTCAGAAAGAAATTAATAAAACCTTCAAAGATTTTTATAAACACCTGTATTCTCAAGAAGGACAATTTGATCTAAACTCAGCAGAAGAATTTTTTGGATGGCTAAACCTTCAGAAATTGTCCGCAGAAAGTGCTACACAATTAAAAAAACCCCTAACTATGGAAGAGCTCGTTGAAGCTATTAAAGCCTCTCCCAATGGGAAAACTCCAGGTCTAGATGGTATTCCTAATGAGTTCTATAAAAAATTTTCATCTGAACTGAACACAGAAATATTGAAAACTTTTAACTCAGCTATCGAGTCACATAGATTCCCCGCATCTATGAAGGAATCATTAATTACTGTTAGCCCAAAAAAAAGGGAAAAACCCCTTAGAATGTTCAAGCTACAGACCGATAAGCTTATTATGTTGTGATGCAAAATTATTCACAAAAATATTATCAATGCGGATTAACAAAGTTATAAATCAATTCTACACCCAGACCAAACAGGCTTCATCACGGGCAGAACCTCTACCGATAGCCTAAGGCGATTACTACATCTTATTTGGAAGGCCCAACAGTTAAGTGTTCCAGTAGCGGCCTTGTCATTAGACGCAGAAAAGGCGTTTGACAGGGTCAGCTGGAATTATCTCTATTACACACTTACAAAATTTGGGTTTGGACAATCTTTTCTAGAAATAATAAAAATGATATACTCAGATTCAAAAGCTACAGTAACAACCAACGGATCGAGATCAACCCAATTCTCAATCGAACGCGGGACCAAACAGGGAGACCCACTGTCACCCCTGGTCTTTATTATCGCACTCGAACCGTTAGCTCAAGCCAGACAAAGTGGAACTATAAAAGGTATAACAATGGGTGGACTAGACAACAAAATGTTGATTTTTGCAGACGATATACTGCTTCTGCTATCAAACCCTGAGGAATCTATACCTCCTTTACTTGATTTAATCAATAATTACTCTGAGTTATCCGGATACAAAATCAACTGGGCTAAATGTGAAGTAATGCCTCTATCAAAGTTGTGTTATAAAAGCCACATACAAAAGTGGAATTTTCAGTGGGTACCAAAAAAACTTAATTACCTAGGCGTACTACTGAGCCCGGGCTTAGAAAATATTATTCTAGATCATTTTGAACCGGTCATAAATAAGATAAACTTGCTATTGAAGGGGTGAGACAAACTACAAATATCACTGTGGGGTAGAGTCCAGGCCATTAAAATGATCATTACACCAAAATTAAATTACCTTTTCACTTTACTGCCGCTTAAAATACCACACTCTATATTTAAGACCCTGGACAAAATGATAAACAACTTCATTTGGGAGGGGAAAAAAACCTAAAATGTCTACCATAAAACTCCAAACTAAAACAGAATACGGAGGATTACGACTGCCTAATATCCAACTTTATCAAGAAGCTTTTATAAGTGCGCAAATAACGTCACTTATGTTAAAGAACCATGATCGTCCTATCTGGGTAAACTTGGAAGGTGAAGTAACTGCTTCATTCAAACCTTTCGATTATCTATCACAACACCCAAATGAAGGAGTTAAATCCAATCCAATTATGACCCACACTAAAAACGTTTGGCAGCAACTACATAAAAAAGCAAATGCTTGTCCCTTCACTCAAGGAAATGCCTCAGTGTGGAATAACCCAAAAATAAAAATAGAGGGGAAAATGATCTTTTGGAAGAGCTGGCATACAAAAGGGATAGATAGTATAAACGGCTTCTTTCAAAATGGTGACTTACTGTCATTTCAACAACTTCAAGAACTATACAATCTACCCCATAAAGATTTTTGGAAGTTCCTACAAATAAGGGACTGCCTCACAAAATTAATGAAACTTGAGGGAAATATACACATGGAATCACCAACATACAATATGTTAAATAAACTGAAAAACCTCCCAAGACCAGTAAGTCACATCTGTAACTCCCTGATTGAGAAAAATTGCACCACTAATACAGGACTTAAAAAGGTATGGGAATCAGAACTAAACAAAAAATTCACAGAGGAGCTGTGGGGCATGATGGTCAAACAAATGTTGAAACCCATGAGAGACGGAAGCTCCAAATTGATACAGTTCAAAATTCTGAATCGTTTGTATTGGACACCAGTCAAACTATTTAGAGCTAAAATAAGTAACTCTGATACCTGCTGGCGATGTAAACAAAGTCCAGGAAACTTGCTTCATATGTTCCTTACAGGTCCGATTATAACTTCTTATTGGCAGAAGGTTATGGGGAAAATCAACGGCATCCTTAATTTAAACTTACGCCTGACACCTACATTGGGACTCCTTCATTTCTTAGACTACAAGTTTCAAATAGAAACAAAAAAAATACAATGGTTAAAAATAGCACTTACCACTGCAAGACGAGTTATATTAAGACACTGGAAAGGCCAAAATATCCCGACTTACACAGAATGGTGTACAGCACTTTCAGAGACGGCCTCTTACGAAAGACTTATTCACAAAATAAATGGCCAGCTTGAAACATATCAGAGTATGTGGGAACCGTTCTTAAAACTAGAGAGGAAAGATTTGAATACCATGGGTATAAATTAAATCGATACAATGTGTGTGTACTCCTTTATTTATTCATTTTTTAAAATTTTTTCATGTTATCTATTTTATTTTTTTTCCTTTTTTGATTTTTGGCTCTGACTGGTTGAGGGGGGGGAACACGGGAGGATTGGGAGGGGTTCAGGGGAGAAAATGTTAAAACTATGTCCTCTGTATAATTACTCATTGTTGTATTCTTTACAGTGCTGATATGGTCAATATTGGTTCCACTGTATGTTTCATTGTGGAAGGATTTAATAAACATTGAAAAATTTAAAAAAAAAAAAAAAAAAAAGCTGTTGGATTTGATCATTCAGGCGGTTCTGATCCGTACAGCGATGCGTTTTTTACAGTTAATCCCAAAAGGATTCATGCTGATGAATAATTGATCTGTGAAGATAAAGCTGATTCCTCTGGTTCTGGTTCCCCTGGTTCCTCTGGTTCTGGTTCCTCTGGTCCAGTTCCTCTGGTTCTGGTTCCTCTGGTTCTGGTTCCTCTGGTTCTGGTTCCTCTGGTTCAGTTCCTCTGGTTCTGGTTCCTCTGGTTCTGGTTCCTCTGGTTCTGGTTCCTCTGGTTCAGTTCCTCTGGTTCTGGTTCCTCTGGTTCAGTTCCTCTGGTTCTGGTTCCTCTGGTCCAGTTCCTCTGGCTCTGGTTCCTCTGGTTCTGGTTCCTCTGGCTCTGGTTCCTCTGGTTCTGGTTCCTCTGGTTCTGGTTCCTCTGGTCCAGTTCCTCTGGTTCTGGTTCCTCTGGTTCTGGTTCCTCTGGTCCAGTTCCTATGGCTCTGGTTCCTCTGGTTCTGGTTCCTCTGGTCCAGTTCCTCTGGTTCTGGTTCCTCTGGTTCTGGTTCCTCTGGTCCAGTTCCTCTGGTTCTGGTTCCTCTGGTCCAGTTCCTCTGGTTCTGGTTCCTCTGGTTCTGGTTCCTCTGGCTCTGGTTCCTCTGGCTCTGGTTCCTCTGGTTCTGGTTCCTCTGGTCCAGTTCCTCTGGTTCTGGTTCCTCTGGTTCTGATTCCTCTGGTTCCTCTGGTTCTGATTCCTCTGGTTCTGGTTCCTCTGGTTCCTCTGGTTCTGGTTCCTCTGGTTCTGATTCCTCTGGTCCAGTTCCTCTGGTTCTGGTTCCTCTGGTTCTGGTTCCTCTGGTTCTGGTTCCTCTGGTCCAGTTCCTCTGGTTCTGGTTCCTCTGGTTCTGATTCCTCTGGTTCTGGTTCCTCTGGTTCAGTTTCTCTGGTTCTGGTTCCTCTGGTTCCTCTGGTTCAGTTCCTCTGGTTCTGGTTCCTCTGGTTCAGTTCCTCTGGCTCTGGTTCCTCTGGTTCTGATTCCTCTGGTTCTGATTCCTCTGGTTCTGATTCCTCTGGTTCTGGTTCCTCTGGTCCAGTTCCTCTGGCTCTGGTTCCTCTGGTTCTGGTTCCTCTGGCTCTGGTTCCTCTGGTTCTGGTTCCTCTGGTCCAGTTCCTCTGGTTCTGGTTCCTCTGGCTCTGGTTCCTCTGGTTCTGGTTCCTCTGGTCCAGTTCCTATGGCTCTGGTTCCTCTGGTTCTGGTTCCTCTGGTCCAGTTCCTCTGGTTCTGGTTCCTCTGGTTCTGGTTCCTCTGGTTCTGGTTCCTCTGGTTCTGATTCCTCTGGTTCCTCTGGTTCTGATTCCTCTGGTTCTGGTTCCTCTGGTTCCTCTGGTTCTGGTTCCTCTGGTTCAGTTCCTCTGGTTCTGGTTCCTCTGGTTCTGATTCCTCTGGTCCAGTTCCTCTGGTTCTGGTTCCTCTGGTTCTGGTTCCTCTGGTTCTGGTTCCTCTGGTCCAGTTCCTCTGGTTCTGGTTCCTCTGGTTCTGATTCCTCTGGTTCTGGTTCCTCTGGTTCAGTTTCTCTGGTTCTGGTTCCTCTGGTTCCTCTGGTTCAGTTCCTCTGGTTCTGGTTCCTCTGGTTCAGTTCCTCTGGCT
>CM065358.1:32437917-32502917 GCA_033032245.1 Poecilia picta
TATTAATCCCAGATTCTTAATCCAGGGTTTTCAGCTCAATCTGCTGTTTGGTTTTAATATTCACATGTTTTCAAGCAGCATAATTTACTTGAATACGGAGCAGAAGGAGCCCAGCAGGGGGCGCTGCCCCTCCAGGACTGTCCTCTTTGTTTGCCCCCTCCTGGCACCTGTCCACCTCACTGTGACCTTTGACCCCCAGCTCTGCTCCTATTTCTGCTGGTGTTGGAAGAGCATCAGTTCAACAGTATTCACGCCCTCCACAGTTCTGGTTCCGACCCGATCGCTGTACCAACAGCTCCGTTTGGCTCTGAGTTCAACAATCTGAAGCATTTTGATGGATGGAAAACTTTTCCGCAGCATTGTGGCTGATTTACAGGAAGTGATGTCACAGCGAGGTTTGGTAGCAGAGAGGAGTTCAGACCCGGTTCTGGTTCTGTTGGAGAGCCGCTGAGGTCAGTAACAGTCGGTCCAGTAAACTGGATCCGGTTCTTCCAGCCAGTCGATGATGAGGACAGAGACTCCAGGTCGTCATGGAGATGATCCTGAATGACCTTTGACGACCTTTAGGCCTGCGCAGCCACATCACCTGTAGCTGTTCAGACTTTATCCAGATGAAGGTCTTTTGTTTATGTCCTTCTTATTGTCGCTGGTTTCTGTGCAGGAGGTGAAGTCGTCCTTCTTCCACCGAACCATCGTTAGGTTTGTTAATCGGTTTGTTAATCACAGAGAAATAATGAATCGTTAGGTTTGTTAATTGGTTTGTTATTCACAGAGAAATAATGAATCGTTAGGTTTGTTAATTGGTTTGTTATTCACAGAGAAATAATGAATCGTTAGGTTTGTTAATTGGTTTGTTATTCACAGAGAAATAATGAATCGTTAGGTTTGTTAATTGGTTTGTTATTCACAGAGAAATAATGAATCGTTAGGTTTGTTAATTGGTTTGTTAATCACAGAGAAATAATGAATCGTTAGGTTTGTTAATTAGTTTGTTATTCACAGAGAAATCCGTCAGCAGCATGTTGGTTCGTTTCAGAGTGAAAGTCTGGAGAAAACTGATGAGAAAGGAAAACATCTTGAAGTAGAAATCTGACTGAGTCGGGTAAGTCTGCCTGAAATGTCTGCAGGGAGCTGGAGGTCAGCTGGAGGTCAACTGGAGGTCAGCTGCCAGCTGGAGGTCAGCTGGAGGTCAGCTGGGGGTCAGCTGGAGGTCAGCTGGAGGTCAGCTGGGGGTCAGCTGGAGGTCAGCTGGAGGTCAGCTGGAGGTCAGCTGGGGGTCAGCTGGAGGTCAACTGGAGGTCAGCTGGAGGTCAACTGGAGGTCAGCTGGAGGTCAGCTGGAGGTCAGAGCTGTGCAGTCGGCCCAGCTGCAGTCTGTCTGTTTCAGTTTCCGGCGCTCGGCTCCCGGTTCTTCCTCCTGTTTTTTATACCTCACCTTCTGCCTTAGTTGGATTGTTGAAATGATTGTAAATTAGTTTGAAAACAGATTTCTACAGTCGTTTGTTTCTGAAATATAACTAATAGTTTTCTTTTATTTTTGTACGTCTGTGCTGTGCACAGCAGTCGACTGTATTCCTGAGATGAGAATAAAAATCGTTTTGTAAAATCTTTTGCAGTGAATTTCTTCCAGGTTTTGTTTCGGTTCACTTTAACAAGTAACTTTGGATCTGAGGAGAAAGTAAAGGTGAGCGTGAAGCGCCCTCTGCTGGTCCGAGGATGGAAGCTCGTCCTTCAGCTTACTGTAAAAACGTCCCAAGGGTGAGACAGCAACAAGACACCGATTGATGAATGTGCTGTTAAGAGCTAGAGTAAAGTGGGTTCTTCATGAGCAAGGCTTGCATAAGGTCAAACAGTCCCGTGACCCCAGGTGAGGAAGGTCATCAGGTGTCCCTTACCAGACAACGCCTGCCCTGTTGGATGCTAATGTGTTAAAACCCAAAGTTTTAGGCCTTCCATGGTTAGGAAACGTGATAATGTTACAAATACCTTAAAGTTTCTCTTCGGTCATTTTTCAGTCTGTTTTCTCAGTGATGCTCGCTCCCAAAGAGGCGGTTACCATGGAAACCACAACGAGCTATCCGCTTCTCCTCCAATCAATCAACCAGTTCTGGGAGCGGCACCAAGACGGACCGGAACCGGAACCGGAACCGCCTGGCTGATCTGATGGAATGTGACCAGAACTGTTTTAGAGGAGTCAGACTAAAGGCGACTGAACAGACGCACATTTTTGATTTTTAACAAGGAAGTAAAGTTGAAAATTATATTTTCGTTTTCCGATTCGTCGTCCCAAAATGAAATAAACTACAGAAGAAAAGTGTTTAGAGGTGTGAATATTTCTGCAGGTTTTGTATTTTATCCTTCTGGGAAACATAATAATGAAAAAACTATGACATTGGTTCAAAAACAATAAATTATCATAAAATTTAGATAAAACTACATTTATGATATTTGGAAATGTAAAAAACAACAAAATAATGCAATTAAAATAATTATTGACGTTGATTTACAATAAGTCCATGAAATCAAATCTGTGGGAGTCGAATTAGATGATAAATTAGCTGGAAACCAGAGATCAGTCAAATCTAAACCTGCTGTTCTAAGAGGAATTAGATTCGTCCTGGACTGCAGATCTTTGGTTCTTCTGCATAACAGACTAAGACACTAAGACATCTGACATATTGTGTGGACGTTTGGGGGAAAACATGCAAAACAAATTTACATTCGTTGTGTCTAAATACATCGATCTGACATAAAGTGAGATGTTGGGAAAACACAAACCTGATATTTTTTAAATCAAATAAACTGAAATTCTGGGACCTTGTGACATTTAAAACTATACAATTCATGTTTCAGGTCAGAAATCAAAAACTTCCAGCCAATAAACAGAAACTGTTTTGTGACAGAGAGGAAGTTATAATGTAGGAGGTGAAGGACATTTAAAAAACAACCAGGAAGCGTTTCTGTTTATCTGGAGATGATAAATATAAATCAGCTTAGAAAACAGTTTAAAAAGGACCTTATGAGTGTTTTAAAGTCCATAAAAGCTGTTGATGATATAATTGTACATCTAAAGATGAAAATGTGAGATTTAAATATCCTGTAAGGTGGAAATAATTGATCTTTGTGGTGTTTTGACATTTAATTGATATTGTTCTGTGTTTTCTGTGTAGTTATTTCTGAGGTTTTCCATGTTTAGTCCCAGTTCTGTCTTCCCTGTTGTTGCTTCCCAGGTGTCTCATCCCTTGATTCCCTCCCTGTATTTAAGTCCACCTGTTGTCTCTTGTCGGATCCCCGTCGTGTTTCGTGTCGTTAGTCTGCTTCCCTGCTGCCTCTGTTGGATCATCATTAAATCATTCATCACTTCTACCTGCTGGCTGCGTCACCAAACTTCACCACAAACCATGACAATAAGTTTGAGTCTGAAATGGGGCAGGACATCATCATATCTGCTCCTTTTCAAACAGATAATATGAAATTCATTTCACTTGTTTTAATTTTCTTCTTTTTCTTCTTGATTTAACTTTTGAAATAAATAAATAAATAATTCACTGGGGATTAAACTTTGCTCAGGATCATTTCCAGGCTGAGAGTCAAAGTGTTTCATGAGGTCAGCAGGTCACCAAGGAGTTACAGCTCGTTGTGCAACAGTTACTTAATAAGCAGGAGATGAATCATTAATGATGTGACTCAGCATGATGGTTCTGGATGTTCCTCTGGGTCGACCCACAACAAACAGGTTCTGGTTCTGACCCTTCCAGAAAAACATCAGTAGAGCAGAATCTCTTTGAGTTTCAGCTCATTTCATGCTGTAATGAATTAATCTCGTCTTAATGCAGAAAAGCCCTAAAACCAGTGAAAGCTGAACAAGCGCAGAGCGGCTGGCGGCGCCTGCGGCTGTTGAGGCTCCGCGGGATTTTGGTAAATCAGTAAATCAGCCGGTTTATTGACCCTCTGTTTAAATACGCCTGTTGGACTTTCTCCTCCTCCAGAAGCTGCCCTCGCACCATCCCGGACATTTGAGCCTTTGCAGAGGAGCCATGCAGCTGGTTCCCCTCGGCCTCTTCCTGATTCTGCTGCATGTTTGCGGCAGAGCGGCGGGCGGCGCGGGGGCCGCGGGCGGCGCGGGGGCCGCGGGCCCCGCCGGTCCGGGACGCCTCGGCCTGGACCTGAGACCAAACGCTGCTCACCTGGGTGAGTCTGATCCCAAACGGCTCCGGTCGGGTCCGAACCGAGGCGTTTTCAGGATTCACAGCATTTTACTTTGTTATGTCTGGAAAAACAAACATATTTTTAATTATTTCAGACAAACCGTCATCTTTCTGAAAGGATTTCAGATCCTGTTGATTATTTTCATGACTTATAAATAAACAACATCCCTTATTAAAAGTAATTTTCAGACTGATTTGCTGATATTGACTCATGTTTTTTGCATATATTATGTTGTGTTATTTCAAATGATTTCACTTCAATTTTTAGTTATTTTTTAAAAAAAGCCCATCTAGGGACAAGTGCTGCGAATTAGCTGTTGCTATTGCACCATTATGCAAACATGGGATGATGTTTTATTCAGTTTGTCTATGTAAATGTGTGTCTGTCCCTATCAAATAAACTTTAATAATGTTTCAGTCGTTCTGCCAGTAGCTGCATCAGCCGACAGCTCGGTCCTGATCTTTGACCTGAGACGGAGACGCTTCCTGTGTGTGGACCTAAAGGGACAACGCTACAAGTCTGTGAGTATCTTCCAGATCCACCTTAACAGATCCACCTTAACAGAGCAGATCGTGAACGTTTCTGTTTGTCTCCATGACAGAGACAGAAGGACAGAGGACACTGTCTCTTCCGACATATTTGGTTCCAGCGGGCTGAGCGACATGACCCGCTTTCCTCTGTGAGCAGGAGCTGGCTGGTCAAACTGGGGGTTGGCGGGCCAGGAGCGGTCCGTGGGGGGCCACCGGACGGCCAGTCAGTGAAGAGGCAGAGAAGGAGCGAGGAGGTGAATCCGTCCGATCCTCTGAGGACAGAGTCCCATCCGTCTCCTCCTGTGAAGGATGTGGAGCCGAACCAGGCGGGCGCCGTTTCCAAGGAAACCATCACTTCCTGTGACGATCCCCTGCGGGTGCTGAGGCCCAACAGACACGGCAGTCCAGTCAAGACAAACATCGCAGAGCGAGCAGAGCAGGAGTGACGTCCTGCAGCTGCGGTGGTCAGGAAGCAAAGAAAAAGGAAGCAGAGCAACGGGCAACACGCAGAGACCAAGTGGGACCAAATGGGGACAAGTGGAACCAAATGGGACCAAGTGGGACCAAATGGGATCAAATTGGACCAAGTGGGACCAATTAGGACCAAGTGGGACCAATGGGATCAAATGGACCAAGTGGGATCAAATGGGACCAAGTGGGACCAATGGGACAAGTGGACCAAATGGGATCAATGGACCAATGGGACCAAAAGTGGGACCAAATGGGATCAAATGGGACCAAGTGGGATCAAATGGGACCAAGTGGATCAATGGATCAATGGAACAAATAGGACAAATGGGACAAATGGGACCAAGTGGAACCAAATAGGACCAAGTGGGATCAAATGGGACCAAGTGGACCAAATGATCCATGATCTGGCGCCGTGCGCTGGTCCAATGAACGCTCTCTGAGGAGGTCTCATCTGATCACTGAGGCTCCAGCGCCTCTGTTTGAACAGCAGATGAGGGATAAGCTGCTCCTGCTGACCTTTAACCTCTGTTGTCTGTTAAATTTTAATCCTTGAGCCAGATGAGGCAACGCTTTCTTCACATATATTCAAAAACTCTAAATATTCTCACTGAAATGCTAAAAACGAGTCATGAATGATGGAACAGGAAGGAGAAACGATCTGGTGCTGGACACCAACAGTCTCAGCAGTGAAGATATTTATTTATTGAAATGTGTAACATAACTCCTTTTATTGTGTGTTGTTTTTTATTTATATATGTCTGACAGAAAATAAAAAGTAAAAAAAATGCATGAGACCAGAAAAGTTCTTTAGCTTCTTTAATGGGAACAGGAAGACGAGCTGCAGGAGTTTCATCTTTCTCCTCGCCTCCATTCGCCGCTGCAAATATTTTAGCTGAGCTGCTCCTGAAAAGTAACAGATATGACAGTTTACAAAAAGTATTGACCCCCTGGAATGTTTTACCCTTTTATTGCTTTTACAAATCAATCATAATCAACTAAATTATGTTGTTTAAAAAAATGTACAAAAATCCCTCCATCTGAAGCCTCCAGTTGGTCTATTTAAAGCTGACTTCCTGGTTCCTGTAGCTCCTCAGATTCCTCTTTGACCTCTGACCCCAGGTTCATCTGAGAGCAACTCGTTTTGGCGGTGTCTCTTTAAATGCAAATGAGGTAGTTTATGCCCCGCCCCTTGCTGTTCGGCCATTTTTGTAGTTTGACAGCAGAGATAGATTATCTGACGGTGCAGAAACGTGTCTGACCAGCAGCGACTCGTCCATCCAGCCTGACATGTTGGAGCCAGAAAACGACTCAGCGTGGATGTTAGCGGGTTAGCTAAGGCTAGCGCCAAGAACGCACTGAACCCATCTGGATCATGTGTTCCCCAGGACAAAAGCTAAGCTAGCTGTTCACCTCAGAACTTCTCAGAACTCGGAGTAAGGTTCTGTTCTCTAGCTAACAGCTAGCACACAGCGCTAACATGAGCAGAAGGCTAAAAACAAAATTAGCTTAGCGTTTTGCTGTGGTCGTTCCCACAGACAGGAGGAACCGAGTCTTGATGCTAACGGAGGTCGCTGAAGCTTTTGTCCTTGAGGAGCTTCATGCTAGCAAAGACGAGTTTGATGTGGAAATATTTCCCATGAAGTCGAATGTGACCAGACTGACGGGGGCGATGAGCTCTGTGTGTTAATACACCTAACAACCCTCAATCCGCCATTTTTATTTCTCACATTACTGGGAGAAATAAAAATGGCGGATTCCATCTCGTTTTTGTTTTTCCCCTTTTCCTCTATCACCTGGAGGCCATGAGCGTAGACATCAATACTAGACGCCTCATGGAGCGCTGACACGTAACAGCGCCGCCATCTTGTATAGGGCAGCAGAGGATCGGAGCTCCTTCAGTCCTTTTCTGTGTTTCAACCGTTTTAGGAAACAAACTGGATTTATTCTCATTATCAGGTCAGGATGAAACATCAGAATCACTTTGCAGACGGAAATTCGCTTCTAAACACAGTAAAATATTTCCTCTGTAGCTAAATTAGCCCAAAATAACAGCTGGTTGTTAGCATAGCAGCTAACGTTTTCACACTGTTTTCTACTGAGAAAGAAACCTGTTAGAGGAGAAGAGAATTAAAACCCAGAGGATATAGTAATTTACTTATTAGACTTATTTTCACTCTTTGGTGTCAATAGTTGACAAACTGTAATAAATATTATGGACCTTACCAAGCTTGGCCCAGAAACGCCCCTCGAAAGTGTCAGGTGACTACATGTCTCACATTATCTGGTAGCCCTATGTCTAAACACTGTATTTTTTGTTCTCTGCAGTACACTAATCAACACTGAGTTGATTAGTGTAGCATTACTGCTGGATTTTCACAAAATATCAGCCACGACAATGGACAGGGGAACCAACGAGTTCATGTCATCTTTTTTGGATGACATCAAGGTGTTTTAGCCACCAACATTGTGCGCGTCACAGCTAAATGCTAGCGGTCAATGAGGAACACAGCAGATCCTCACACCCTCAGCATAAATATAGCTGTGGACAAGATCACTGACGCCTGTTGTTCTTGCAAGGCTGGGTAAGTCGGACATTCATGGTTTTGAGGGGTCGAATGTGCCTAGGACTTATACATGGTACTCGGTGCTAGCATGGCTAACACGATTAGTGTGGCTAACACGATTAGTGTGGCTAATATGGTTACAGTTTAGTAAAGCCTTTTCAGGTTAAATAAAATCTTTAATGTATGTCAGATACGGGACACGTTGCATATTGATCTGTTCAGCTAATGTAAGGCTGTAACAGACAGGATTCAAGGTGTAGAAGTTGTATCTGTACTGCCATTACGCTGTACTTGGCTAAAAGGTTTTCATAATGGATGTGTTTATTATTGAGTTTCTTTTTTTCATTCACTAAACACAAAGAAAGCAAAGCAATAATATTTACACCAGCAGACAATCCTTTGTTCTTATTGATCCTACGATGGTTGAGCTGCAAATGCGTCGTGAAAAAGTTTAATTCAAGCAAGGCTTTCTGTTTCAGATTTTGGAAATCTGTAAATTTTAGTTCCACAAACATGATCAGGATACCTGACATCACCTGTACAGATTCACCACTGACGGTGGAGAACCATTGTTTTAGAGTCCTGACGCAAAAACCTTCTGTTGGTCTGGTAATCCACAATGTATATTAGCTTGAGTTTGTGAGACGGAAACCCACTGATAGCTGCTCTGTGACGTAAAATGGGCATTAGCCAATGAAAAGTGCCCGGCTGAGGTAAGGTCCATTCTCTGGAAAAAAGAAAAATATTTAGTTGACAGTGACTGATTTATAAATCAAGTCATTTCTCAATAATGTCTAAAAATAAATGCAGGAAAATAATTTGTTTCTCCCTGGAAAGGTCTATTCAGGGGTCCTGGAGAGGAGGGTCCGTTGGATAGTCGAACCTCGGATTCAGGAAGAGCAGTGTGGTTTTCGTCCTGGTCGTGGAACACTGGACCAGCTCTACACCCTCAGCAGGTCCTGGAGGGTTCTGGGAGTTCGCCCAACCAGTCTACATGTGTTTTGTGGACTTGGAGATGTTGTTCGACCGTGTCCCTCGGGGGCCTTGTGGGGGGTTCTCCGGGAGTTTGGGGTACCGGACCCTTTGATACGGGCTGTCAGGTCCCTGTATGACCGGTGTCAGAGTCTGGTCCGCATTGCCGGCAGTAAGTCGGGCTCGTTTCCGGTGAGAGTTGGACTCCGCCAAGGCTGCTGCCCTTTGTCACCGATTCTGTTCATTACTTTCATGGACAGAATCTCTAGACGCAGCCGAGGTGTTGATCCGTTTTGGTGGCCTTAGGATCATCTCTGCTTTTTGCGGATGATGTGGTCCTGATGGCTTCATCAGATCGTGATCTGCGGCTCTCGCTGAAACGGTTCGCGGCCGAGTGTGAAGCGGCCGGGATGAGGCTCAGTGCCTCCAAATCCGAGGCCTTGGTCTTGAGCCGGAAAGGGTAGAGGTCCTTCTCCGGGTCAGGGGGGTCGTCCTGCCTCAAGTGGAGGAGTTTAAGTATCTGGGGATCTTGTTCACGAATGAGGGAAGAAGGGAGATGGACAGGCGGATTGGGGCGGCGTCTGCCGTGAAGCGGCGCTGTACCGGTCCGTCGTGGTGAAGAGAAGCTGAGTCAAAAGGCGAAGCTCTCGATTTACCGGTCGATCTACGTTCCCACCCTCATCTATGGTCATGAGCTTTGGGTCATGACCGAAAGAACGAGATCACGGATACAAGCGGCCGAAATGGGTTTCCTCCTCAGGGTGGCTGGGCCCTTAGAGAGAGAAGCTCAGTCATCAGGAGGGACTCAGAGTAGCTGCTGCTCCTCCATGTCCAGAGGAGCCAGTTGAGGCTCGGGCATCTGGTCAGGATGGAGCCTCCATGGTGAGGAGTTCAGGTCCCACCAGGAGGAGGGGAGAACCAGGACACCTGGAGGGACGATGTCTCTCTGCTGGCCTGGGACGCCTTGGGGTTCCTGGAGGAGCTGGAAGACGTGGCTGGGGAGGGAAGTCTGGGCCTCCTGAAGCTGCTGCCCCCGAGACCCGACCAGGATAAGAGGAAGAAAATGGATGGATGGATGGATAAATTATGTAAATATATTCTTTAATAAAACACTGTAAAAGTGTCTGTTCATCAATTTTAATATGAAAATCAGAATCATTTCTATCAAATAAAACATTGAGCTCTTTATTCAGAAATGCCCCAAAACAATTAAATAATCACATCTAAAGTTATAAACTCTCTTTAGTCATTTCTTTGATTGCCAAATATATTAATGTGTGAGAAAATGTGTCAATGGCAGGAATGAACTTAAAATACTTTGTAAAACGGGACTTTAAGTTCGGTCCATTTACCTGTATTAGCTACTGGCACATGTTCCACATTCAATATGGCGGATGCTGTGACCTATGGCAGCAACGGGCCGACCCGCTCCGAGACCTTTGACCCGCTCCATGACCTTTGACCCGCTCCGTGACCTTTGACCCGCTCCGTGACCTTTGACCCGCTCCATGACCTTTGACCCGCTCCGTGACCTTTGACCCGCTCCGTGACCTTTGACCCGCTCCGTGAGGCGTCTACATGTTCATGTCTGGTCGTGAGTAGAACTGACTGAGTTCAGGACGATATACTAGCGTAGACGTTGTTTGGTCCCATTAATAGTTTAGTTGTTCTGCCTTATGAACAAGTACATGTTGTTTTTTGTTTCCTAAATCTGAAGAGTTTTACAACTTACAGTTCAACTGGTGATTACAGTGACGGTTCCCTGTCACCTTAGTTAATAAAGTGAAGCTGAATCATTTCGCCTGAGGTTCTGTTTGTTGCAAACCAGGTCAGTGGTCTTGTGAGGATCTACCTGATGGATGTCGAACCCAAGCAGCACCAGTTTACGTTCATCATACAGTGGTTTGAGGTGCTAAAGTTGATGTAATCGTTCAGAAAACATAACAGGAGATGGATAAACCGAAGGTTAAACCCTCTGGGCTCCACAGACAGACTCACAGCTGATCACCAGTTATCTGGACCTCTGAAGAACGGGAATGTTTATGAAACCACTGATTTTAAATGTTTTCATTTATTTTGTGGAAATTGGTTTTCACTTTGACACTAAAAGGTTTTCTTTACATTGTTTTCCAAAGAAAACAGAAAAGCCAAATTCTGTTGATTATGATTGATCTGTAAAAGCACCGAAGGAGATAATAAGTTTTATCCTGAAAACTGTTTAGTGAAAATAGATTCAAGCCAACAACATCTACTGTCCACAGATCTGGACCAGAGCTGCTCACTAACTAAACCAGCTCAGACAATGTCAGTTACAGCAGATGAGACATTTAAATGATGCTGCTTCAGGAAACAGGACAGATCACACACTACTCACTCTCACTCACTCACTCACTCACTCCCCACACACCTATACAGGTCCTGGTGTATTGTGAGGACAGTTTTTCCAAACCAGTCACAGTGGTGCATTATGGGAGCCCCCCTTTCCACTTGCTCTACAGACTGGCTGAATGTTTCAAAAAATCTTTTATGAGCCACTCAACAAAGATCTCAGTTAAAATTGTGTTTACACACAACACAACTCTAAATATAACAACCTGACTTTATGCAACATTAACAGGACATCGATAATGAGATAGATAAGCCACACCCCTTGCATAACACTACATTATAAGTACCTATGGGAATTGCAAGGACATTTAGAATAAATCTCCAAAGAATGTCCCTAAAATATAGTAAAGTACCCAAATGAGCTTCAAATGGATTAATTCACACCCTGCAATAATGGTAGTGTTCATTTGTCATGACCACAGATACGGACTGCAAAAATCTCAGTCGAAATATGAAAAAATAATAATCAAATAGAAATATGGTCAGCAATATAACATATAACATTACCCCATTGGTTCATCACCAATGGGGTAATGTTTAGACCTATAAAAATTAAATCGTATTATGGAATAAACACACAACATTGTCTTTTGCTATTTTTATTTTTTGGAGCAAACCAAATCACAGGATCCTATCAAGCTTAGTTTTTCAAAACAGTTTGACTTTAGTTAATAATGAACTTAAACCCAAATTCTTCTAGATACCACACAATACAAATGACTCAAACAAAACAAAAAATCCTACTTAAAAATATTCAGAAGCAAACAAATCATTCTATGAATCAGGTTTTAAGAACACTATTCTACTCAAATATTAACCCTGAAGTCCTTTCAAATTAGGGTGAACACAGAAGAGCTCTACAAAGCATTGTGCCTCATTTCAACCAAAGGTGAAGCTCAACTTGAAAAAAAAAAAATAAATAAATGTGATACCTTTAAGAAAACATAATACTAGAACAATTTTTGCCGTTTATACTCACCTAAGAGTTGAACTTCTGGGTTTTTATTTTTTAAAACAAAAGAATGCTTGAAAGCTATTAAGGTTTTGTGAATAGCATCTTGGCTCAAGATTTATGTGACATTTTTAGCTTTTTCTTTTGGACGCCCACAATTTCTAACAAAGTCTCTTATGTTCTGAGTTGAGCGATTTATTAAAGCAGGACGTTCTGCCTGTTGACACTGTTGTATTTCAACAAAACTTGCCAGCTTCCGAGTGTCGATATGTTTCAGAAAATGTTTCAAAACTGCTGCAATTACTGTTCAGGAAACAAGGACAGTGATCCATCGGTTCGTCAGGGTGTGAGCAGAAACCTGTGGAGAAGACAGCAAACAAGTCATTAAGATTAATTTAATATTGACTTCAAGTTAGAACAGTATAGAGAGACACTTTACAAGAGCTATGGTGAAGCTAGGCAGGTCGTTTGGCATAATATTTAATACAAAGTCCAATGATTGCCATCAATATTACCTATGTCATCATACACACAGTCCTCATAATGCTGGCCCTGACAGGAACAAGCATTGCTGGGACTGTGTCTACGCTCTCAGAAACCCATGTCCCTAAAATACATGTCAGAAGTTATTTTTACATTAACTGCACCATAAATTGCAAAAAAGAGATATGGATTATGCTCTATGAATTATTGTGTTCCATAATGAAACTATTCTTGAGCCTTTATAAAAACGAAAATGTAAACAGTAAACAAGGTTAGCTGCACATGCTAACATCATAACTGAAGCTATCAGCCCATGTTGCCGTTTTTGTTTCTAGTTGACATCGAGTCAGTTTTAACACACATGTAGCATCTAATTCCTGTTTAAATGGTCATTCCATTTAACACATGGCGTGTTTAAACCTGTGGTCACATGTTCTCAACTCAAACTAGCTTTGCTAATTAGCGGGTCTTAATTAGGAAGTGCTGCATTAAAATATATGTCGTCACATTGAAATATCAGTAAAACTTTGCCAACCTTGCTCATGTTCAAATCACTTTAAGAAAGATTTTACCTACAAACTTCTCCACATCCGTCCGAGTTGCAGGATAATTGTAGTTCCTCTCAGAGTGACGTCAGTGTTGGGAGGAAAATGACAGGTGGGGGGAGGGGCGGGAGTTCAGGCTCCGCCCCTTTTGGTGGGGGGAGGGGCGGGAGTTCAGGCTTCTCGCCCCTTTTTGGTTGGGTGGGGGAGGGGCGGGAGTTCAGGCTCCGCCCCTTTTCCTCTCTCCACTTTGGTGTTTGATGAACAAATCATTCACTAGGTTTTGTGATAGATTAATTATTTATCCACTACCTTAGACATTTATGAAAGTGATTTCCAAAATTATTACAGGTGTCACTTCCATAGTGACCAAAGTTATATAGTATGTGCAATTGTGTATATCAGGGGTATTCAATTCATATCTTAGCAATATTTCATTATGCCAAGGTCTGAAGAATAAAATGTGTATATATACATATATATATATATATATAAAATAAAAAAAAATATTCTTTACTCTGGTATATTACTTTCTCTTATCATCTCTCTTTATTGTCCTCTCATCTACCCAGGACCTGTACTACTGTGTTCTGAGTTTAGTCAGGTTCATCCTCTGACCTCTGACCTCTACCAGAGGCCTGGGAGCTTCAGGTTCTCCTCCAGTATCTTGGCTGTGCCTAGTACTGCACATTTCTGGACTGAGATGTCTGATGTTGTTCCTGTTTTAGCCACTGCTCCAGTTTGGGGGTTTCTGCCCCGAGGGCCCCGATGACCACAGGCACCACTGTGGTCTTCACCTTCCAGTTCTTTTCCAGTTCCTCCCTGAGGTCCTGGTATTTCTCCAGTTTCTCATGCTCCTTTTTCCTGATGTTGTATCACTTGGTATAGCTACATCCACCACAACGGCTTTCCTCTGTTCTTTATCCACCACCACAATGTCCGGTTGGTTCTCCATCACCATCTTGTCTGTCTGGATCTGGATCCCACAGGATCTTAGCTCGTCATTCTCCACCACCTTTGGGGGTGTTTCCCACTTCGATCTCGGGCTTCCAGTCCATATTCTGCACAGATGTTCCTGTACACTATGCCGCCACCTGGTTATGTCGTTCCATGTTCGCTTTCCCTGCCAGCATCTTCACCTGCTGTTATGTGCTGGACTGTCTCAGGGGCCTCATGGCACAACCTGCACCTTGGGTCTTGTCTGGTGTGGTAGATCTGAGCCTCTATTGCTCTGGTGTTTAGGGCCTGTTCCTGTGCAGCCAGGATGAGCCTCTGCTGTCCTTGAGTCCAGCTTTGTCCAGCCATTGGTAGGATTTCCTGATATCAGCCACTTCAGTTATTTGTCGGTGGTACATCCCATGTAGGGGCTTGTTCTCCCATGATGGAACCTCTAGCCCCTCATCCTTGTTCCCCATTGCCTGAGACATTCGCTGAGCATATCTCCGTTGAGGCTTTGTCCTTGATGTATTTATGGATCTTGGATGTTTCATCCTGGACAGTGGCTCTCACACTCACTAGTCCACTGCCTCCTTCCTTACGGCTCGTGTTCAGTCTCAGGGTGCTGGATTTTGGGTGGAACCCTCCATGCATGGTTAGTAACTTCCGAGTCTTAACATCCGTGGCCTTTATCTCTTCTATTGGCCAGCTAATTATTCCAGCAGGGTATCTGATTACTGGTAAGGCATAGCTGTTTATTGCCGGATCTTGTTCTTGCCATTGAGCTGCTTCTCAGGACTTGCCTTATCGTTGGAGGTATTTGGCGTGGCTCCTTTCCTTGTGACCTCACCGAGGTTGCCATTTGTTTGTGGTATTCCCAGGTACTTGTAACTGTCCTCAATGTCTTGGTGCCTTGGTGGGTCTGCTCTGTTGTTAGTACCCTGCCATTGAGACACTTTAGCTGGTTGGGTGTGGAAGAGCCGGTTAATCCTCCTGGCTTCATTCTCTCTTGTGTATCTCTTCAGGCGGCTGGCCAAGGCTTGGAGCCTTTGTTTGGCAGTTTCGAGTGCTTCAGGTATGGACATCTGGCTGTACTTCTTGTGTACTGATCTTTTCATTGCATCCCCTTTGGAGCTCTGACAGTTGGCTCACTTCCCTCCTTGTTATCTTGATCTTAGCCTCTAACCGTCTTTTCCATGGTGGGTATTGGGTCTCATGATTGCTCTTATAGCCAAGCATCTCAAGGATCACTGATGCTGAGTTGTATATAGCTCATTAGTTTCTGTTATGGTGTTGGTAGGGATCGTTCTCAATGCCGCATTCACATCTTCAATTAGACTTTCTGGTGGTGCTTCACTCAGCCGTTGTAATTGGCGTCGGGGTTGTCTGGTGTTCATTACGGCCACGATTCTCTCTCTCAGGTCAGTTGCTGCCTCGTTCAGCTCTGATGGTTCGTTCATTACTGGGGCTGTATACCCAGTCTCTGGGTGGGTGGTTAACTCCCTTCTGACCTGGCGTCCTGGTTTTATATATATATATATATAACTACTAAAATTAAATTTAGTATTGTTTTTAGATATGTTATTTTTATAATTAATGAAATTTTGTATATTAATATTTTAACAATATTTATTGCCATAAAACAGGGAGCTGAATATGTATGTTTGATTTCACATGTTTGATGTTCTCTCATTCACGAGTAAAAGTAGGATGTCAAGTCAAAAAAGAACCTAAGTAAAACAAGAAAACTGCATTTTCACAAGTGACTGACCTCATAATAAAACAAATTGAAGACAGCTTTATTAATATTTTGTTTACCATCTGGACTTAAACTATTTTAAAATGAACAGATTTAATAACTGACCATTTTTATACTTGGATCACTTATTTCTTTTGCTTTTAGTGACAGAAGTGAGCGCTTGCTTGTCATGCCAGAATTTTAACCTGTGCTTGAATGATGTCAGAACCAGTCTCATGCATGTGTGAATTTGCTTATTGGTGAGCCAGGATCAATATTTGGTTTTAATAATATTCATTGTAGAGAAATCTGGCTCACGGTTGTGTGTGGAACCAAACATAGTTAAGATTTGCAGGACTACTTACCTCAGAGCTGTGAAAGCTTTGAGAGCCCCCTGGTTCCCCCCCCCGGTTCCCCCAGGTCCCCCGGACCCCCCGGTTCCCTGTGACATTAGCGCCGTGGCTTTAACGGGCCTCGGCGGGATTATTCCCAGGCTGCAGCTGCTGGCCTCATCAGCGGCCTTTAAATAGGCCTTTCTGAGCGGGCGGAGCTGCGGTCACCTACCGTCCCGCACAACCTGCCGCGGCTGTTCATGGCCACGACGCGCTGACTGCGCAGCCCGAACAGCCGCGCCGCGCCGCGGAGATCCGGATCGGACCCGCAGCGGGACACAGAGCATCAGGGCGGACAGAGGACCCGGCGCGGGGGGGGGAAGAGGCCCGGCAACACTTCCCCCACATCTCCAGCAGATGGCGCCATTTCATATGAACCGCTCAGATCATCATCATCACCTTCAGGTCCAAAATGTTCTATTATTTCCATAATTTAATCAGATGAACCGATTAATTGATTATCGAAATAATAATCAACTAATTTCGTATTTTTAGCAACGATACTAAAAATGTGTCTCTTTTTTGACCGTCATTTTGTATTTTATTGTATTTTAACCCTCCACCACCAACAGGCCGTTGACCTCAGGGACACAGAGCATTTATCCTCTTTGTGATGATAAAACACGATAAAAACAACAATAATTACAGCTGAAACCACAAGGGCCCCAATTTGTGAAAATGTCTATGAACTATAAATAGTGGCGGCCCCCTGCTGGTCAGGGGCCCCTAGAATTGTCATCACTCCCCCCCCCATCTCAGAGGTCATATTTAGAAGCAATTTATTTATTGATTGATTTCACTTCCACTCTGTGCATAAAGCTGAAGTTGGGACAACCTCCAGATTTATGTGTTAAAACAACAAAAACAATCAAAGACAGAAAATATCTGGTTAAGGAAACTGAGTCAACAGCAGGAATGTGACGTTGCTCATATCAGTGGAATAACTGAGAATGTCTGGATGAAAATAATTTGTATTAATCTGGGTCTATGTGAAAGAGAGAGTCACTGAAATAAGGCAACTTTTATCTGAAATGATCTTCAGGTGTAAAGACAGGAGACATGAGTGGATGATAAACGTTTTTATTATTCTGTATAAAATCCATTGGTAACTTCATATTTCTCCACTCTTTCAGCTGGTCCAGAGTATAAAGAGGAGCAAAATTAATTCATATCAAAAATATCAGATTTGGTTTCCCAACCGTTGGTACTTTAGTTTCAAACATGATATTTGGTTTCCATCGACCCGTCGGGACATTCAGAGGTGAAGATGCCCCAAAACAGGACAGATAATAAAACTGACTTCGGTTCCGAGGCGCTTATGAAATAAATTAGATTTAAAGTTGTTTTCTATATAAATAATTTATGTTTCACAGAAAAGCTTTCAGCCCAGAAGTCTGTTTGTTTCATCCAGGAAGGACAGCAGAATAAATAAATCCATATTTACATGTTTAATAAAGATCAGGCACTTCTTCAGCCGCCTTCCTCTGGGCTGCTGCCATGGCAACGGAGTCCTGAGTTTCACCTCAAGGTGGCGCTAATGGAGGGGGGGCTTCTTACCACACACACACACACACACACACACACACACACACACACACACACACACACACACACACACACGTCCATCCAGCTCTGGGTTCAGCCTCCATTTTTAGTCTTTCCAGGGACGGTTGCCATGGAGACGGTATCCAGGCACTTCTGAGTACCAAGCCCATCTGGCGTCCTGCAAACCATCGCCATGGCAACGCAGGAAACTGAGCGGGCCAGAGGTCAGTGTGTCGCTCCCAGTACGCTGGACCACTTTGAACTGGTTCCCCAGCAGATCCACCAGCAGCGGACAGGGAGACCTGAGCCGGAGCTGGACGAGAAATTCACTGCAGATCAAAGTAACGGTCTCCAGAACCGCCTGGCGGCAGGAAGTCGGCCATGATGGCCTGGGTCTGGGCCAGAGCAGAACCTCTGGAGGAGACGATCCGGGTCAGAAACGTGTCCAGATGGGCTGACATGCCACTAAAGGCTGAAGTTAGCATTAGCGTTAGCGCTGACTTCGTCTTCCCTGCCAGAACTGGCCACGCCCCCATACTCTGCTGGCTCCGCCCACTTTGATGGGACGTTTCAGGCCGGTAGATGTTTCTTTAATAAAACGAGTTTATGTTTTAAAATCTAATTTTCATATTTTTCAGGCGATGAAGGACCGACATCATCATATATTAATGTTTCTAACAGCATCAACGTGTTTGATGAGCCTGAAAACGGAGGAACAAACAGAAACTGGTCCTAATACTTTGTCCCGGCCTTTCCGGGCCTCAACGGGTCAGAACTTCATGTTTATGGATAAATATCGGGATTTTCTCCCAGCGGGACTCAGTGGAGACCTGAAGAACCAAATGGATCAGAACCGAACCAGAGCGGTTCTAGATGGCCCGGATGAAACCTGGGGATTATTCAGATTATTCAAGTGTTGCTGCCGGTTCTACCTGAGGATGCCCCCCCCCCCCCACTAAGGCATTGTGGGTAAAGCAGGACCTGACTGCCTCAGCTCCTGAGGTCCTTCTGCTCAAAGACGATGCGGGTCGAAAGGTAAATAGCGACGGCGCCGAAGAGGGCGGAGCTAGCGATGTAGGCGGTGACGGATCTGACCAGCTGGACGACGGCGCCCATGAAGAGCGAAGGGATGACCTGCGACAGCAGGAAGGTGCTGTCCAAGATGGCGAAGTCCAGCCCCACGCCGCGCTGCTCGCCGCCCGCCTCGCCCTCCAGGAGGGGAACGTATTCAAACCCGTCCTGCCTGTCCGGAGGCGGTGTGTGGTTCTGGACCCCCCCCTCTTCCTCTGCAGGGCTCAGGTAGACGGAGTCCTGCCTGTCGTTGCTGTGCGAGATTCTGGGTTTCCCTGGAGACAAGTAGACCTGCAACGAGACGCAGCGACAGAACAGTAAGCGCCGACACCTTGACCACTGGGGGGCGCCGACACCTTAACCACTGGGGGGCGCCGACACCTTGACCACTGGGGGGCGCCGACACCTTGACCACTGGGGGGCGCCGACACCTTGACCACTGGGGGGCGCCGACACCTTGACCACTGGGGGGCGCCGACACCTTAACCACTGGGGGCGCCGACACCTTGACCACTGGGGGGCGCCGACACCTTAACCACTGGGGGGCGCCGACACCTTGACCACTGGGGGGCGCCGACACCTTGACCACTGGGGGGCGCCGACACCTTGACCACTGGGGGGCGCCGACACCTTGACCACTGGGGGGCGCCGACACCTTGACCACTGGGGGGGCGCCGACACCTTGACCACTGGGGGGCGCCGACACCTTAACCACTGGGGGCGCCGACACCTTGACCACTGGGGGGCGCCGACACCTTAACCACTGGGGGGCGCCGACACCTTGACCACTGGGGGGCGCCGACACCTTGACCACTGGGGGGCGCCGACACCTTAACCTCACCACTGGAGGGCGCCGACACCTTGACCACTGGGGGGCGCCGACACCTTAACCACTGGGGGGCGCCGACACCTTGACCACTGGGGGGCGCCGACACCTTGACCACTGGGGGGCGCCGACACCTTGACCACTGGGGGGCGCCGACACCTTGACCACTGGGGGGCGCCGACACCTTAACCACTGGGGGCGCCGACACCTTGACCACTGGGGGGCGCCGACACCTTAACCACTGGGGGGCGCCGACACCTTGACCACTGGGGGGCGCCGACACCTTGACCACTGGGGGGCGCCGACACCTTGACCACTGGGGGGCGCCGACACCTTAACCTCACCACTGGGGGGGCGCCGACACCTTGACCACTGGGGGGCGCCGACACCTTAACCACTGGGGGCGCCGACACCTTGACCACTGGGGGGCGCCGACACCTTAACCACTGGGGGGCGCCGACACCTTGACCACTGGGGGGCGCCGACACCTTGACCACTGGGGGGCGCCGACACCTTAACCTCACCACTGGGGGGCGCCGACACCTTGACCACTGGGGGGCGCCGACACCTTAACCTCACCACTGGGGGGGGCGCCGACACCTTGACCACTGGGGGGCGCCGACACCTTAACCTCACCACTGGGGGGCGCCGACACCTTGACCACTGGGGGGCGCCGACACCTTGACCTCACCACTGGGGGGGCGCCGACACCTTGACCACTGGGGGGCGCCGACACCTTAACCACTGGGGGGCGCCGACACCTTGACCACTGGGGGGCGCCGACACCTTGACCACTGGGGGGCGCCGACACCTTGACCACTGGGGGGCGCCGACACCTTAACCACTGGGGGGCGCCGACACCTTGACCACTGGGGGGCGCCGACACCTTTACCACTGAGGGGCGCCGACACCTTAACCACTGGGGGGCGCCGACACCTTGACCACTGGGGGGCGCCGACACCTTAACCACTGGGGGGGCGCCGACACCTTGACCACTGGGGGGCGCCGACACCTTAACCACTGGGGGGCGCCGACACCTTAACCTCACTAACACCTTGACCTCACCACTGGGGGGCGTCGACACCTTGACCACTGGGGGGCGCCGACACCTTAACCTCACCCCTGGGGGCACTGACACCTTAACCTCACCAACACCTTAATCTCACCACTGGGGGCACCGACACCTTAACCTCACCACTGGGGGGCGTCGACACCTTGACCACTGGGGGGCGCCGACACCTTAACCTCACCCCTGGGGGCACCGACACCTTAACCTCACCAACACCTTAACCTCACCACTGGGGGCACCGACACCTTAACCTCACCAACACCTTAACCTCACCACTGGGGGGCGTCGACACCTTGACCACAGGGGGGCGCCGACACCTTAACCTCACCCCTGGGGGGCACCGACACCTTAACCTCACCAACACCTTAACCTCACCACTGGGGGCACCGACACCTTAACCTCACCACTGGGGGGCGTCGACACCTTGACCACTGGGGGGCGCCGACACCTTAACCTCACCCCTGGGGGCACCGACACCTTAACCTCACCAACACCTTAACCTCACCACTGGGGGCACCGACACCTTAACCTCACCAACACCTTAACCTCACCACTGGGGGGCGTCGACACCTTGACCACTGGGGGGCGCCGACACCTTAACCTCACCCCTGGGGGGCACCGACACCTTAACCTCACCAACACCTTAACCTCACCACTGGGGGCACCGACACCTTAACCTCACCACTGGGGGGCGTCGACACCTTGACCACTGGGGGGCGCCGACACCTTAACCTCACCCCTGGGGGCACCGACACCTTAACCTCACCAACACCTTAACCTCACCACTGGGGGCACCGACACCTTAACCTCACCAACACCTTAACCTCACCACTGGGGGGCGTCGACACCTTGACCACTGGGGGGCGCCGACACCTTAACCTCACCCCTGGGGGGCACCGACACCTTAACCTCACCAACACCTTAACCTCACCACTGGGGGCACCGACACCTTAACCTCACCACTGGGGGGCGTCGACACCTTGACCACTGGGGGGCGCCGACACCTTAACCTCACCACTGGGGGGGGCGCCGACACCTTGACCACTGGGGGGCGCCGACACCTTAACCTCACCACTGGGGGGCGCCGACACCTTGACCACTGGGGGGCGCCGACACCTTGACCTCACCACTGGGGGGGCGCCGACACCTTGACCACTGGGGGGCGCCGACACCTTAACCACTGGGGGGCGCCGACACCTTGACCACTGGGGGGCGCCGACACCTTGACCACTGGGGGGCGCCGACACCTTGACCACTGGGGGGCGCCGACACCTTAACCACTGGGGGGCGCCGACACCTTGACCACTGGGGGGCGCCGACACCTTTACCACTGAGGGGCGCCGACACCTTAACCACTGGGGGGCGCCGACACCTTGACCACTGGGGGGCGCCGACACCTTAACCACTGGGGGGCGCCGACACCTTGACCACTGGGGGGCGCCGACACCTTAACCACTGGGGGGCGCCGACACCTTAACCTCACTAACACCTTGACCTCACCACTGGGGGGCGTCGACACCTTGACCACTGGGGGGCGCCGACACCTTAACCTCACCCCTGGGGGGCACTGACACCTTAACCTCACCAACACCTTAATCTCACCACTGGGGGCACGACACCTTAACCTCACCACTGGGGGGCGTCGACACCTTGACCACTGGGGGGCGCCGACACCTTAACCTCACCCCTGGGGGCACCGACACCTTAACCTCACCAACACCTTAACCTCACCACTGGGGGCACCGACACCTTAACCTCACCAACACCTTAACCTCACCACTGGGGGGCGTCGACACCTTGACCACAGGGGGGCGCCGACACCTTAACCTCACCCCTGGGGGGCACCGACACCTTAACCTCACCAACACCTTAACCTCACCACTGGGGGCACCGACACCTTAACCTCACCACTGGGGGGCGTCGACACCTTGACCACTGGGGGGCGCCGACACCTTAACCTCACCCCTGGGGGCACCGACACCTTAACCTCACCAACACCTTAACCTCACCACTGGGGGGCACCGACACCTTAACCTCACCAACACCTTAACCTCACCACTGGGGGGCGTCGACACCTTGACCACTGGGGGGCGCCGACACCTTAACCTCACCCCTGGGGGGCACCGACACCTTAACCTCACCAACACCTTAACCTCACCACTGGGGGCACCGACACCTTAACCTCACCACTGGGGGGCGTCGACACCTTGACCACTGGGGGGCGCCGACACCTTAACCTCACCCCTGGGGGCACCGACACCTTAACCTCACCAACACCTTAACCTCACCACTGGGGGCACCGACACCTTAACCTCACCAACACCTTAACCTCACCACTGGGGGGCGTCGACACCTTGACCACTGGGGGGCGCCGACACCTTAACCTCACCCCTGGGGGGCACCGACACCTTAACCTCACCAACACCTTAACCTCACCACTGGGGGCACCGACACCTTAACCTCACCACTGGGGGGCGTCGACACCTTGACCACTGGGGGGCGCCGACACCTTAACCTCACCCCTGGGGGGCACCGACACCTTAACCTCACCAACACCTTAACCTCACCACTGGGGGCACCGACACCTTAACCTCACCAACACCTTAACCTCACCACTGGGGGGCGCCGACACCTTGACCTCACCGACACCTTGACCTCACCGACACCTTGACCTCACCGACACCTTGACCTCACTGACACCTTGACCTCACCACTGGGGGGCGCCGACACGTACCTCGTTCTCCTTGTGGTAGTGGCAGGTCAGCGTGTATGGGACGGTCTGCAGCGTGGCGTAAGCGAAGCCAGTGAGTGCGGTCATGGCCGTCACCATGACGATGCTGCCAGACAGGCAGATGCCCAGGGCGGACAGCGTGAAGCTCACCATGCTGCCCAGGTAGACGCGGCGAGGGCCGAAACGCCGCAGCAGGCGGCTCATCGCCAGAGAGAACATGGTGGACGTGAAGCACTGCAGGAACAGGCCCAGGCTGCCCATGCGGATGCCTGCAACGCAGAGGACCGGGTCAGAACCCCACCTAGCAGGCGGCCTGCCAGGGTTTGTGTTCAAAATGTTAGCGGGTCTCCAGCTATTGCTGACTACAGGGACCCCCCACTGTAGAGCGGGGGGCCCAAAGTGGGTCCTGGAGGCATCCCTCATGTTTTAGTCTCTCCCTAGTGGCAGCAGGTCAGGACTCTGCTCAGGCATCTAATCTGCCTCATTTGGTGCAGGTGTGTAAAACGAGGGAGAGACTAAAACATTTTGGTCCCCCCTGCTGGAGAGGCTTAAAGGCAAAACACAGGCACAGGTTAAATTCTAATTAAAGTATTCCATAGAGAATCATTTTATAGATCCAGTAACTATGTAACCTTCAGTTGTTATTAACATGCTTTGTAACCCAGCGGCTTCAAAGTGGGCCTGTCTCTTTAAGAAGCTCCTGCTCTGCCTGAGACTCCGCCTCCAGGAAGTCATTCCAACATGGCTGTCATGCCAAAAATGCACTGGGGGAAACCCAGGATATAAAGAACTAAAACCATAAATATCTTGGTTGAAATAAATTAATTCTAGACCCTGAAATGAACCGTGCTGAACATTTTAATAGTCGCAGCATTATTATTTATATAAACTTTATTGCTTTGGGATTATTTATAAAAGGAGGAGAGGAGCGAAGGATGATTCTCTTTGCTAAGCATGATCTGGATGTGACCAGCCGATGCTAACTGATGGATGCTAAGCTAGCTAACAGAGCAGGCTGTGCCTCCACTAACCAATCAGAGACTGACCTTCATCGTACCGCCGCCGTGCCGCGCTCCCCGGCGCCGCGCTGGGCACGCCGCCGTAAAGCCCCTCCCCCACGAAGTCAGTGTAGAACAGCATGAAGGACATGACGGCCATCCAGCTGCAGAGCTGCGCCGCGCACAGCCGCCTGATGACGCGCGGCGCGCGGCAGTAGCTCCAGAAGATGGCGGCCACGGTGGAGCGGCAGGTGCGCAGCAGGCAGAGCAGAGGCCCCGCCCCCAGCAGCCGCAGCTTGCACCCGAGCAGAGAGGCGCAGGAGCGAGGGAGTCCGCAGCGCCCCGCCTCCGGCAGCGGGCCGGACCGGGCCGGACAGGGCGGCTCCTCGGACACCGTCATGGTGACGATGACGCTGGTGACGAAGATGAGGATGAGGAGGGAGAAGAGGCACTCGGCCTGGCCGCCCAGGTAGACGGCCAGCGGGCTGCGGCTCCAGTCCACGGCGGGCAGCAGGTAGCCCACGCAGCCGCCCGCGCTCACCATGAAGGAGAACATGGCGAAGGCCCGGCCGCAGTCCTCCTCGTCCCGGTACAGGTCCGACAGCAGCGCCTCCAGCGGCGTGAAGCACACCTGGCCGCAGACGTCCAGCAGGCCCACGCCCAGGACGAGGAAGCCCACCTGGAGAGAGGCGGCGGGGTTAGCGGACGGCTTCCCAGCATGCTCCGGGGCGACGGGGGCGACCGGCCACCTGCAGGGTCGGCTCCGCCCGGGGCAGCCGCGCCGCCAGCAGCTCGGCGTTGGGGATGATGAAGAGCGCCAGCAGGACGCCCAGAGACAGCAGCCAGATGAAGGGCCGGCGGCGGCCGCAGCTGCTGCTGCACTGATCGCTGGCCGAGCCGATCAGAGGGATGAAGAGCAGCCCCAGAACCGGCCCGATACCTGCAGACACACCGGGGAACCGCTAGCATCACAGGGACGGACCGCCTGCCTGACACGGACCTGCTAAGTGACCCGGTGACCGTTGGAACATCCATAAATGAGTAAATGCTGCAGCCTGACCTGCAGGACGGAATAAATCAATTTCACCACCAGCAGAGAACGACGTGTCCACCTTCAGTTGGCAGCAGAGCTTATAACTGAACTGAGGAAACTCTGAGTGACACTGACGGCTCGACCTACTTTCTGAGTTATGTAGCTGTTCATCATCTCACCACCTGGGGGCGCTTAGCAACGACTGGTGAACCTTTGACAAGGCAGATGTCCTGACGGAGCAGAAAGCTGCATTTCACAGAAACCGTCCATCGTTAAGGACCAGAGGACATCAGAGGCACGATTATAATTCAAACCTTTATGGTTCAGATGTTCCCTAATGTCTTTTCTGCTCAACATGAGCTCTTCTTCGCTGACTTCAGCTTTGCTCCACAAGCGTTACCATGACAACAATCAGCAGCCCGAGACGCTCAGCTTTACTTTGTCATGATGTTTCTGAAGAGTCGGGTTTTCTGTCCCTTCTCTCAATAATGATTAAAAACAAGCATTTAAAACTGAATCTGTTGTTTTTGACCAGTCAGACTGACTGGTTCATCAGGAAAACACCGACATTAATGAACTTCTGTCTGTGAACAGTTTGTGTCATTATGATCCCTAAAATGCTCCTGATCGAGCTAAATGATGTCATTTCTGCTCATCAGTAACTTATTGATAAATTCAGAGACTCCTAGTTTTTACATAAAGGTGTTGCTTTCTGTAAATGTTTACTCAGCATTCAGGCTGGTGTTTTTACTGTGGCTGTGTAACAGAGAGGTCAGAGGTCAGAGGCTCACCCAGCACCATGGTCATGTAGCGCTCCTCCACCCCCGCCTCCAGCAGCAGCGGGGGAACGTAGGTGATCCCAGCCGCCACGCAGATCTCCAGGCCGCAGGTCAACGAGTTCAGCAGCAGGAGGCGCCCCTGGGAACGCCAGCCAGACATCGCCTTACCGCCCCCTGCTGGGGAGCGGGCGAAGGGCGGCCGGGGTGCAGGGGGTGGGAGGGACAGCGGCGGAGACAGGAAGTTGTCCCAGACCGTCTGGAGGACTCATCTTCTCCACATCGTGGGTCTGAGGAGCAGAAGAAGGAAATCAGAGGCTCAGTTCTCTGGTTCTGGACGACCGGACCAGAACCAGTCCGACCGACTGTTTTATTTCGCCTGATAGATTCCATAACTTCACTGCACAGCATTCTGGGAAGTGCAGGCAAAGGAAAGGCTTCAGCCGCTCAACCTCTCTCAGCGAGCTAAGCTAGCTGGGCAGCATCAACTAACTCACTCTCTCTGGTTGCCTAGCAACCCACTCACTCTCTGGTTGCCTAGTAACAGCACATTGAGTAACAGTTTCATGTTTCGTCAATACAAAACTGTATAAAAATAAAAAATCACGGTGTGGAGAGAAAACTGGATAAAACAGAAAAGGTCTCGCCGCTAGTATTTCAGATATAAAAAAAACCAAATACCGTATTTCTTGGACTATAATCCGCCACTGTATTTCCACGCTTTCGAACCACGCGGCCCAACGCGGCTTATATATCTACGTTTCCTTTTTTTTTTTTTACTTTGTAGATGCAGCTTATAGTGAGGTGTGCTCTATAGTCCAGAAAATACGGTAGTCAATAATTATCAATATTGACTGATCAGAAGCCCTTATGGCTGGACAATTAATCATCTGTTCTGGTTCTGAGATCCACTTCAGAGGATCAGGCAGAACATCTCGCATGTTGGCACAGAACCGGGTCACTGGAGAGTCACAGCAGCTCCTACAGCCTCCTAGAATAATCAGTATGGATTTTACTTATAATACAGAAATATCAATATTGGTGGAGGGACTTTAAGGTCCCATCACTTAAAAAGTTAATCTCAGGGTCTGTGATCAATTAATCACATTTCTATTCACAAAATCAGCTACATTTACGATTCAAAAACCTTTTTGCAGCCAAATTATTGAAACAGATATTAGTCTGAGCTCAGCAACACATTTTTTCTAATAGTTTTTAATCTGTTAAGTGTTTTCGATCATTCATTAAGCTTCTTTAGAAATCTGGACTGTAGACGCCAACATTAGCGTTAGCTGCTACCTGTTTAGCATTTAGATGCTATTTTATGCTAGCATAGCTTTGGATAGGCTAAGTCTGAGAGGAGCCGCTCCATGGTTGCCGTCAGCGGATGATTCATCGGCTCTAGTTTCCTTTATTTGATCGTTGACAGGAAAGTTGGTAGTGAAGACGGGAAAGACATGCGGCAAAGGTTGCCAGGCCGGGAATCGAACCTGCGACGGCTGATTTGAGGACTAAGGCCTCCAGCTGTGAACCCCTGCACCACCGCAGCGCCTCCACCTTTTCCACTTCTTCCATAAAAATCTGCAGATATGTTTTAATAGAGAAACCTGTAGTTTTGCACAGATATGTCCAACGGAGACGTCCAGCTGTGTGTCCAACGGCGTCCTGATAGGCTGCAATGTTTTGCATATCTGCAGCTTTCTGCTACCGACTGTTACCAGGAGCGCGGTGCGGCGCCGGCTCTCTGGTAACCATGGTTACGCCCCTGTCAGGCCGGGGCGGGTCCATAAGAAGCTGCATGCAGCCAGAAAGTGGAGCCAGTGAGGCTGAAGGTCAGGAGCCACCAGGAGGCGCTGCAGCAGATCGACCTCAGGAACAAGCTAATGTCCTGCAGCAGAGGCCAGAGACGGCGCCCCCTGTCTGCAGACAGGTTGTGCAGACAAAATGTTTCCTTCAACCAAGACTGATCCAAATGAGTCGCTTTCATTCCTCTGGTTTCCGTTGGATCTGTCAGGACAGACAGCGGATGTTTGTCTTTTACTGATTCTGAGTTGCAGTAAATCTGGATTCTTGTGATTTTCTTCTCCTGTTGGTCCATCAGCTTCAAAGTATAAACGCAGAAACTAAAACACTTCATCTGATTATTACGTCTTCCAAGTGTCCATATTTGTTTTTACTTCATTTTATGGAACAAAAGAAATAGTTTATGGTAAGAAATTGAGGAAAATTAGACATTTCTCTAAATGAAGGTCAATGTGTAACAACATGATCTTATTAATTCAATGGAGGCAATAAAGTCCAGAACTTGGAAGTAAACTGTCTAAAGTCCAAACCCATCCTTAAAACGACTGGGCACTAAAGGAGGGGCCTGGGGGCCCCGGGCCCCTCCCATCTGGGGAAGACTAAATGATTCATCAGCAGAACAACAGAAACATGTCATCTGCAGGAATCCGTCCTCTCTGGTTATAAGTCGCCCAAACATTCAGTTTCCTGGGTGGAAACATTCAGAACTTCACAAAATCTATTTAATTATTTACCAAATTCCACTTTTTCCATCTTGACCATGTTAATTAAGTCAGAAAGTGGTTAATTACGGCATGAATTAGGAGCCAAATGTCCACATTTCCCATTAACGGTGCTGTGGATCAGCTGAACTGGTTTACTGGGTGTTTAAGGACCTGCAATGAACGGATCCATTCAAACGATTCAGAGCTAGCAGCAGGACCCGCTACTGCTAGCTAGCTCCATGTTTCTGATGGGACTCTTCTCCATGGGTGGTCGTCATGGATACCGGCCCACCAGCCGACCGACTCCTGACTAAAACTACAGACCAAGTGACCATTGTGTTTCACTGAAAAACAATTAATACCTGTTTAGATCATTTTCGATATTATGTATTATGATTTAAAAATCTCAAATGAATCAAAATGTTTCCTCCATATTTCAGACAAACAGACGTTTCTCCAGGAAAGTCGCTCCTGAGTTCACTTCCTGTCAGGAATTGGTTTGATTCCAGCTGCTTCCTGTGCCCCTGAGCCAGGCACCTAACCCCCAACTCAATTTAATAATCAAACCTGAAAAGAAAGATGTTAGGAACAAAACCAATTCAAGACTTATTCAGTAAATAAAACTGAAGAATGAATATTTTTAATATTTAGTTTTATTCCTTCAGCTATTCTGTTGAAGTCAAATCATTTTAAGTCTCCAGGTTGTCCCAGAGCTGCAAAATGTCCCCAGAATGGACCCAACCATACTCACCTAAACCTAAACCAACCCAGCCCTCCATTATTCTATCAAGAATTGATTCATCTGCAGATTTTTTTATTTAACCACTTAAGCTAATTTCATACAAAATTAAAAATATGTAACAAAAATGAATATAAATAATTCAGTTCCTTTGTCTAAATAAGACAAATCTAAACTTACTGCCGAAAATGCTGCAGCAGCACTTACTTTAAGCAGGTCATAAATATAGTAAATAATAACTTAAATAAGCCTGTTTGACAGTGTAGGATGGATTTGGTGACTATTTTGTCAATTTACTGATAGAAAAACTAGCTCATCATTAGGAGACGTTGACATAATGTGAACTGTGTGAGCTAAAACTCAGACCATCAGGATTAGAGGGAAGGGTTAGGCCACCGCCCACAGCCTGCAGAGCTCTGCTGCCAGACCCAGGACAGGTGACGGCACTCGCACTGATCCCAGGCCAGCTCTGGAGGGCCAGAGGACCCGGCACTGCAGACGGGCTGGGGGGTCGGCATCAACCCCTCGGCCTGAAGAGAGACCCCATGCCTACCAGGCAGCTACTGGGTTAAACTAGTGGAATACTGGAGTAATAATGGCTTAATAATGGTTTAATAATGATGTAATAATGCGGTAATAGAGTAATAATGGGGTAATCACAGTGTAATAATGGAGTAGAGTAACAACGGGGTAATAATGGCATAATAATAGGGTAATAACAGAATAATAACAGGGTAATAATGGAGTAATAACAGGGTAATAATGGAGTAATAACAGTGTAATAATGGAGTAACAACAGGGCAATAATGGAGTAATAACAGGGCAATAATGGAGTAATAACAAAGTAATAATGGAGTAATAACAGGGTAATAATGGAGTAATAACAGCGTAATAATGGAGTAATAACAGCGTAATAATGGAGTAATAACAGCGTAATAATGGAGTAATAACAGGGCAATAATGGAGTAATAACAAAGTAATAATGGAGTAATAACAGGGTTAAGGGTAATAATAAAGGAGTAATAACAGCGTAATAATGGAGTAATAACAGCGCAATAATGGAGTAATAACAGGCTAATAATGGAGTAATAACAGCGTAATAATGGAGTAATAACAGCGTAATAATGGAGTAATAACAGGCAAATAATGGAGTAATAACAGGGTAATAATGGAGTAATAACAGGCTAATAATGGAGTAATAACAGCGTAATAATGGAGTAATAACAGCGTAATAATGGAGTAATAACAGGCAAATAATGGAGTAATAACAGGGTAATAATGGAGTAATAACAGGGTAATAATGGAGTAATAACAGGGTGACCGGTGAAGACGCGTCCAGCCGATCTCCAGACGGTTCTAGCTGGATAAAGACTTCTGGGAAACGTAGAACAAGAGCGACGCCAAGTGGAATAAACTAAACTTAGTCTCACCCTCATCAGGTCTTGGTCAATCCACGGTTCATGTATTGGAGAAATACTTAAACGTTGATGACATTTGTAGATATTTTTAATGTTTTTGTGGAAACCTTGAGGCGGCCGCCTCACCCAGACTCTGCCTCCAGCGGATATCTTGTAATTTTTGTGTTAATTTCACTAAACAAACAATTAAAGGTCACTGGTGTCATGACAGGTTTTCTCCTGTCAGTAGAATCAGTGACTCTGATTCATCAACTTCCTCTGAGCCCAATATCTACTCAACATACCAAATTAGATGCAAGTTGGAGTTTCTGATGTCTCTTTGGGCAATAAAGGCTTTATTGTAAGTTAATTAACTGATATTCTAATTACCAATCAAAGATCGTTTGTGGAACATGGTAACTAGGATGAGTCACGCGGACTAACCGTCTCACTAACCGCCTACGTCAAACCTGATCTCGGTATCAATTAAAAGTTTTCTGGTAAAATACTCTAACAATCATAAACAGGTGCCGGTTCGGTCCGGTACCAGATGGTGGGTCTGGTCCTCGATTCCGGTTCGGACCCTTATCCCGGTCCGGTTCGGACCCTTATCCCGGTCCGGTTCGGACCCTTCCCCCGGCCCGGTTCGGCCCGGTTCGGCCCGGTTCGGACCCTTCCCCGCCGGTTCGGACCCTTATCCGCCGGTCGGACTATCCGTCGGTTCGGACCCTTATCCCGGTCCGGTTCGGACCCTTCCCCCGGCCGGTTCGCCCGGTTCGGCCCGTTCGGACTTCCCGGCCGGTTCGGACCCTTATCCCGGTCCGTTCGGACCTTCGGTCCGGTCGGACTTCCCGGCCCGGTTCGGCCCGGTCGGCCCGGTTCGGACCACTCTGTCACCATGGCAGGCGGGTCAGCGGTACCGGAGCCCGGAGTTCGGCGCCGCCGAGCGGACAAACTTCCAGAAAGCGGCTGGACAACCGCACAGCGTTTAGCCGCACGTCTCAGCCGAACCGAACCGAACCGAACCGAACAAGTTGAGAGGAGCCGGACGGCACCGAGCGACCATATATGGGTTAGATGATGAATCAGTAGCCAAGACTCCATGAACAAGTTAGAAAGTACCGAACAGCGAGCAGCCCGGGGTTTAAGTGACACCGGTACCTTGGCAGACGGGTTCTGGACCGACACCGGTACCTTGGCAGACGGGTTCTGGACCGTGGCGATGGACTTTCTCCGTGATTAATCCACGCCGCGACTCGCTGCTCCAGACGCGGCTGTTGCTCAACTGCAGCCAGCCGGACGGCCCAGCTGTGGCCGTCAAGCTGCTGCTGCTGCGGAGAGCGACATCCGGCGAGGCCTGTCAAAATAAAGCCGCATACGTGAAACAACGCTTCATTCACTGGTTAATAAACAGACGGCTGACCGGATGCCTCCGTGATTCTACATACATGTAAGAAACATCCGTTTTCACATCACACAAGAGGCGCTGCAGTAAATGTTAAATGATCTCACAACTGCCGTCAACAAGCTTTTATTTTGTAAGCCAAAAGAATGTGGCCCCAACCGGAAGTGGTAACAAAAAGCTGATAGAAAATTACAGGAATGAACTCAGACGAGTAAATATCTGGTTTACTCATGTTTAGCTAATCCAGCACAACCGGGAGGACGATGCTATTTTTAGGAAGCAAGCAATTAAACAAGGAGCCCAATGTTACAAGATTAGATTTTAATTTATGACTTTGAAAGTTAAAATTATGCGTTTCTGTCTGTTAAATCTGCATGACTGCAGCCCAAAGCGGCCAAAGTTGACCAGTCGGCTCAATATCATGACTTTAAATTATGACTTTTCTCATAATTGTGATTTTAAAAGTCACAGTGTGAGTTTTCATCCTCAAAGATTGCAGTCAAATTTACTTTAATGTCCTAATTATGACTTTTGATCTTAATGTTATGGTTTTTTATCTGTAGTAAATAAAACTTTGAAGTTCAAAATTAAGACTTAATTCTAATCTTGACTTTAAAGCTAATTAATTTTACATCCAAAGTTGAAAAGTGAAATTAAAATATGTATTGAGCTCCGTCTGTTAACTCTAAAAGTAGCAGTGCTGACAGCACAGAGGTGGCAGCATCATGCTGAGGGCAGCAGGACGGATGGAGCTGATCAGGATGAGCCAGAGGAAAACCAGCTGAGACTGGGGTCAAAGTTCACCCTCCAGCTGAACACACAGAGATACGTTTACATCAGAGCTGATCCAGGAGTTAGAACGGCCTAGTCAAAGGCCAGACCTGAACCCAACTGAAAATCTTGGGCAACACTTGAAAGCTGATGTTCCCGGATGTTTTCGAGCCGAAGATGTTCAGACCTGCAGCCAGAGGTGGGGCTACTGAGTTCTCACACTATATTAGCTTCATTTTTCTCTTTTCTCATATTTTGCCTTTAATAATAGCAATTTGTCACTTTTTTAAACTCATACTTTGACTTATTTCCCTCCAAATATTCCCTCTTTGCATTTTGTCCACTTTTGTTTTCTCCTTTGCGTTTACAGATTTCTCTGTTCCGTTTCCCTCCGAGTCGTTTCAGGAGCAGAAATAAAAACTGGAGGAGATTCAGGTCAGCTGCTGTCCAGCGGTCAGCGCTGGCCGACTTCCTCCCCAGTGGTCCCAACGCCGGATCTCCTCCCTAAGCCGGATCTCCTCCCAACGTAACGCCGGATCTCCTCCGACGCGGATCTCCTCCCAACGCCGGATCTCCTCCCAACGAGCAACACAAACACAGAATCTTCCTGTCGCTTTGGACCAGCTGCTCCTGAAAGCATGTGGTGACAGGGGAGGAAACAACTGGGCTCAACAGGAGCAAACTGGACCAGAACCAGAACCAGAGTGAGCAGAACCAGAACCAGAGCCAGAGTGAGCAGAACCAGAGCCGGTGTCGGGTTTCATTAAACAGGAAATGGTGTTGATTCCCTCCAGGTCAGACAGGAAGTGGATCTTTTTCAGCCGGGTGAGAAAATGTTTGAATATTGAGAAACTCTGCGGTTCCTGGCGCCGCCGTGTTTCATGGATCAGAACAACGCCATCACTCTGTCAGCCATCTTGTTTATGGCCTGGCTGCCATCTTTGATTTGATTTAGCGACTTGATGTGGATCATAACTTCAGCAGAATATTAATGAATCATCTTCACCATCAGCAGGAAGGCCGAGCGGGTCCAATCAGAACCAGAACCCGCAATCATCCAGTTCCTCCATGAAGAAACACAGCTGGTTCTCCGACTTTATTGATAAAAGGTTAAATACAGCAAAGGTGAAAAATAATCCCAGGTGGATCGATGGTTGTTCAGATTATGAGAGTTTCATGTGTGTGTGTGTGTTGAATATTTCCCCTTTCTTCCTAAAATAACAAACCATGTAATTTTGACTAAAAATGACTCGGCTCATGACTTTAAGAAGGTGAAGATATGAAATGATTTGCTTCAGGTCTTGCTGGGGAGCGTCCCAATGCGTGGAGCGTCCCAATGCGTGGAGCGTCCCAATGCGTGGAGCGTCCCAATGCGTGGAGCGTCCCAATTCGTGTTCATCCCCAGTAGAACCGGCTGCATTCCTTTCGGATCAGCAGCCAGGATGAGATGAACCAGGAAGCTCAAAGGTCTGATGGAAAAAAGAAGCTGGAGGGGATGGAAGCGGATCAGAACCAGAACTTCTGGGCCCATGGGGTGGTGACCGGGTCAGGAGAGGTTTTCCTCATCTGTGCTTGGAGGTGAGAGTCAGAGTGGAAGAGACACGGAAGATCTGAGGCAGCATGTTGCTCAGCTGGTAGAACATCTCCTCTGAAATGCTCTGCAACACAAAGAAAGATGGCGGCCGGTCAGAGGACACCGTTAGGACTTTGACCTTCAGGACCTCAACACTTTGACCTTTCAGTTTGTTCACATTAGTGAAGTGCAGCTAATTTAACCCTTCCTTCATCCCAGGATGTAAAATAATTCAGTCTGACAGACAAATGCAGATTTATAGGAAAATATATTCAAATGTTGCTGTGAAAATACAGAGAACAACACAAACAGATTGCTGAGGTCAGAGAGCAGCGAGGAACCAGAAAGGTCCTAGAGGTCGGCTCGGTTTTTCTGCTGCATCATTTAGAACGCAGGCAGGTGTGTGTGTGTGAGGAAGAGGAAGAGTAGAGGAAGCTGTGTGTGTGTGTGTGTGTGTGTGTGTGTGTGTGAGAGGAAGAGTAGAGGAAGCTGTGTGTGTGTGTGTGTGTGTGTGTGAGGAAGAGTAGAGGAAGCTGTGTGTGTGTGTGTGTGTGTGTGTGTGTGTGTGTGTGTGTGTGAGGAAGAGTAGAGGAAGCTGTGTGTGTGTGTGTGTGTGTGTGTGTGTGAGGAAGAGTAGAGGAAGCTGTGTGTGTGTGTGTGTGTGTGTGTGTGTGAGAGAGTAGAGGAAGCTGTGTGGTTGTGTGTGTGTGTGTGTGTGTGTTGGCCTCCAGTGAGTTCGCTGCCCTGTTCTGTGAGTCAGGTGCATCACACTTGCATGACCCGTCTATGGAAAGCCAAAAGTGCCACTTTTGTCATGGTTCAATTTAAAAAAAGTCTCAAAAATCGCACTCTGACTCCCTCCATTTTCTTCCGCCCTGGTCCTTGGTGGGGTTGGGAGGAGCTGCTGCCTCTCCAGCCAACATCTCGGGTGAGAGGCGGGGTCACCTGGCTGGGGTCACCTGGCGGGGTCACCTGGACAGGTCACCTGTCTGTCGCAGGCAGTTTGGCTCAAAACGCCATGAAAAAGAAAATTTAATCAAAACGCCAAAAATGACATTTATTCAGACACAGGGTCAAAGTGGCGTTTTGTGGCACTGTTGGCTTTCCATATAGTGTGTGGTTTTGTGTGGCCGGATGACGAGATGTCCGTCTCTCTCGGTCTTCCTCTGGACCTCCGTCTCAAATCAGGTCGGTCCAATCAGCTCGACTCCGTTTGGTCTGGAGAAACGTCTCACTGGGATCAGTGGAGACAGTCCAGCTCTTCATGGCTGAGGGTGGAATTGCTTAGTGTCTTTTCTCAGTTTTGGATCCATTTGCCAAATTAAACCTCATCAGAGATGAAGTTAATAAGATCTGGACCGAGACAGAGAAGTGGTGTGAATGTTACTGTTGAACTGAATTAATCTAAATATCTTGAGGTTAAGAGTCGTGTCGTCTGATGGTTCAGATAAATAAACCACATTTAGACTGACGTATTAAAGCCACTGGGATTAAAATGTTGGATAAAGTTTGAAATAAAATAAAACCTCCAAGTTGTTTTTCTGACACTGATGCACCAAACTGATGAAAATGAATCGTTTCAATCTGAAATGCAGATGAATGACTGGAAACAGCATTAAAGCTCGTCTATCAGCAGCTGCGACCTTCGCCCTGAAATCACAGGTCAGCTGGTTAAACACGGAACCGGAAAGGTCAAAGGTCACCTAAAAATACCCAGCAGCGACACGAGGAGGAGCCTGGCTGAGTGGCGGTCAGGTCGCCATGGCGACAGCAAACAGCCTCACCTTGGGCACCAGGAACTGAACAGTGCGGGAGATCCCGCCGTCCCACGAAGCCATTTCCATCATGAAACCTGGAGGCAGAAGACATGAGCCAACATCTGGAACATACCCAGCATGCACTGCAGCCTGACGCAACAATTCAGGGGAAATGTTTTCACATCTTCACCGGGTGACGATGCATGAACAACCCAACAACAAATTGATTCATTTTGCTTTTTTATCTCATTTAAACGTTTCAGAAATTTGACTTCACAATTTAACATCTCTGTCTCTTTAAGAAGCTCCGCCTCCAGGAAGTCGTCCCAACATGGCTCCTCTGTTAACCCTTTAACCCTTTACCAGCGCTGCTCTGAGCAGCAGCTCCTGTGAGGAGCTCAGCAGCTGTTTGCTAATTGCTGCTGGCTAGTCTGAAGGAGCTGAGAGGGGGAGGAGCTAAGCCTCGAAGGCGGGGCTAAGCCCAACCAGGCGTTTAACAGATGAGATTAAAGGATTTATAAAACATGACAGAATGATAGAACACAGCAGGAACATACGGAAAAACATGATGGAAATAAAAAAGCACATTTTTCATAATCCTGTCATTCCTCCACCAGACAGCAGGGGGCAACAGGGGTCAAAGGTCACGGTTACCTTTGACACATTTGAAGACCAACTCTGCTCTCTTCAGGCACCAGGGGATGGTCATCTCCTGCAGGGAGGAGAGGAAGAGGACAGGAAGAGGAGAGGAAGAAGAGAGGAAGAGGAGAGGAAGAGGAGAGGAAGAAGAGAGGAAGAGGAGAGGAAGAGGAAGAAGATGAGGAGAGGAAGAGGAGAGGAAGAGGAGAGGAAGAGCAGAGGAAGAGGAGAGGAAGAGCAGAGGAAGAGCAGAGGAAGAGGAGAGGAAGAGAGGAAGGAGAGAGGAAGAGGAGAGGAAGAGCAGAGGAAGAGGAGAGGAAGAGAGAGGAAGAGAAGAGCAGAGGAAGAGGAGAGGAAGAAGAGAGGAAGAGGAGAGGAAGAACAGAGGAAGAGGAAGAGAGAGGAAGAGGAGAGGAAGAAGAGAGGAAGAGGAGAGGAAGAAGAGAGGAAGAGAGAGGAAGAACAGAGAAGAGGAAGAGAAGAGGAAGAGGAGAGGAAGAAGAGAGGAAGAGGAGAGGAAGAAGAGAGGAAGAGGAAAAGGAAGAAGAGAGGAGAGGAGAGGAAGAGGAAGAGGAAGAGCAGAGGAAGACAGAGGAAGAGGAAGAAGAGAGAGGAAGAGAGAGGAAGAGGAGAGGAAGAGAGAAGAGGAAGAAGGAGGAGAGAAGAGCAGAGGAAGAGGAAGAAGAGGGAGAGGAAGAGAGGAGAGGAGAGCAGAGGAAGAGAGAGGAAGAGAGAGAGAAAGATGAGGAGAGGAAGAGCAGAGGAAGAGGAAGAAGATGAGGAGAGGAAGAGCAGAGGAAGAGGAAGAAGATGAGGAGAGGAAGAGCAGAGTGTATAAACCAGGTCATGATCTGATTACGGTTCAGTTACAAAAAAACCTTCAGAGAAATTTCCAGTTCTGAACTGAATCCTGAATAAATGAACTTTTCTGTGAGCTGAACACCAAGTGGACCTTAGAGCTGATGAAGAAGCAGCGACCCGTCCGACCCCTCTGACCCTCCGACCCCTCCGACCGTCCGACCCTCTGACCGTCTGACCCCTCTGACCCTCCGACCCTCTGACCGTCTGACCCCTCGACCTTGACCCGTCGACCCCTCTGACCCGTCGACCCCTCGACCGTCTGACCCCTCCGACCCTCTGACCCGTCTGACCCCTCGACCCGTCTGACCCCTCCGACCCGTCTGACCCCTCCGACCCGTCTGACCCGTCTGACCCTCCGACCCGTCTGACCCTCTGACCCCTCGACCCTCTGACCCCTCCGACCCGTCGACCCTCTGACCCCTCTGACCCGTCTGACCCCTCCGACCCTCTGACCCTCGACCCTCTGACCCGTCTGACCCGTCTGACCCCTCTGACCCTCTGACCCCTCGACCTCGACCCTCGACCCGTCTGACCCGCTCTGACCCTCTGACCCCTACTTGACCCGTCTGACCCCTCCGACCCGTCTGACCCCTCCGACCCGTCTGACCCGTCGACCCCTCTGACCCCTCTGACCCCTCTGACCCCTCTGACCCGTCTGACCCCTCGACCCGTCTGACCCCTCCGACCCTCGACCCGTCTGACCCCTCTGACCCTCCGACCCGTCTGACCCCTCCGACCCGTCTGACCGTCTGACCCCTCTGACCCCTCTGACCCCTCCGACCCGTCTGACCCTCTGACCCCTCCGACCCGTCTGACCCTCGACCCGTCTGACCCGTCTGACCCCTCCGACCCGTCTGACCCCTCCGACCCGTCTGACCCGTCGACCCCTCTGACCCTCTGACCCCTCCGACCCGTCTGACCCGTCTGACCCCTCCGACCCGTCTGACCCCTCCGACCCGTCTGACCCGTCCGACCCCTCTGACCCCTCCGACCCCTCTGACCCCTCTGACCCGTCTGACCCTCCGACCCGTCTGACCCCTCCGACCCGTCTGACCCGTCTGACCCTCTGACCCCTCCGACCCGTCTGACCCCTCCGACCCGTCTGACCCGTCTGACCCCTCTGACCCCTCTGACCCCTCCGACCCGTCTGACCCCTCTGACCCCTCCGACCCGTCTGACCCCTCTGACCCCTCCGACCCCTCCGACCCGTCTGACCCCTCCGACCCGTCTGACCCCTCCGACCCCTCTGACCCCTCCGACCCCTCCGACCCGTCTGACCCCTCCGACCCGTCTGACCCCTCCGACCCGTCTGACCCCTCCGACCCGTCTGACCCGTCTGACCCCTCTGACCCCTCCGACCCGTCTGACCCCTCTGACCCCTCCGACCCGTCTGACCCCTCTGACCCCTCCGACCCTCCGACCCGTCTGACCCCTCTGACCCCTCTGACCCCTCTGACCCCTCCGACCCGTCTGACCCCTCTGACCCCTCTGACCCCTCCGACCCCTCCGACCCGTCTGACCCCTCTGACCCTCTGACCCCTCTGACCCCTCTGACCCCTCTGACCCCTCTGACCCCTCCGACCCGTCTGACCCCTCTGACCCCTCCGACCCGTCTGGGTCGACCCTCTCAACACAGACGGACCTTCGTCTCTAGAAATAGTTTCTCTGCTTTCCTCACATTCACAGACAAAAACATCTAAAAATAATCAGCCGGCGGTTCTGTCTGCGCTGCGGTCCGACTTCCTCTGAACGGACTCCAGAACCGGGCGGCACTAAGCAGTCGGACCCGTCCCACAGCAGGAGGAGCCCCAAGGAGCCGGCAGGCGGGAAAACTGCAGCGGAAACAGAAGCTGCAGAGGATTTAGCTTCTAGAAGCTGCAGAGCCTTTAGCTTCTAGAAGCTGCAGAGCCTTTAGCTTCTAGAAGCTGCAGAACCTTTAGCTTCTAGAAGCTAACAGAGCCTTTAGCTTCTAGAAGCTGCAGAGCCTTTAGCTTCTAGAAGCTGCAGAGCCTTTAGCTTCTAGAAGCTGCAGAGCCTTTAGCTTCTAGAAGCTAACAGAGCCTTTAGCTTCTAGAAGCTGCAGAGCCTTTAGCTTCTAGAAGCTAACAGAGCCTTTAGCTTCTAGCTTACTTCATGTTAGCAGGTTAAACGGTCATGAGGTTGATAATTAATTTCCTGCAACAATAAGAGCCTAAAAATGCCAGATTATTTACGAACTTATTTTAATTAAATAAGTGAATAAAGTCCGATGTCGTGCGCTGAGCTCCGATTGGCTAATACTCAGGAGTTTAATTAAATGTTTAGTTTCATGTTCCTCACTTTCATAGAGCTTCAAATCTCTTTAGAGAAACTAAACATGTTGGTTTGAATCATATTCTAACTAATTTAACTTGCAGAGTCAGCGGTTTCAGCTGCTTCCTCTCTGATCGTCTTCTGCAGCAACGTTTCGCTGCAGCCGCCTGACTCCGAACGTCATCAGAGCAAATCCAACCCGTCTGACCTGCAGCGCCGCTTACCAACGACTCGCCACCTGAAGCGTCTGGAAAATCTGGAAATTCAGCAGCAGAAAATATTTACATGTCAGACGACATGACAGCAGATCGGGGTTTTCTTATCTCTCATTTGATGCATGTTTCTTTTTATCTGATCTGGGTTTTTTATCTTCATTTGATGCATGTTTCTTTTTATCTGATGATTTGCTGCTTTGGCGCCACAGAAAGTCTGTAACTCAGAACCTGGTTCTGATGAAACCAGAGGAAAACAAGCCGCAGTGTGAACACGTTTAATTGATCTAATGTTACACATATTTCTGCTCTGACCAATAACCGTTTTCATCTGTTGGTATTTTCACATCTTCCTGGTTTCTACTCATTTTTATTGACTTTTATATGCTGGAAATGTCTTTGTTCAATGTAATCTTTTAAAAGTCGTCCTGCTGAGCTGCGCGTCGTTCAGGAGAGCAGAGCTCAGTCCTCAACGTTTGGGCCGGGCGGTTCTGCTCAGGCCCGGCGCTGCTGTAGATCAGAAGAGTTAAATCCTGTTTTCCATGTTGTAATGTTGTACGGAGTAGGACTCTGTTTACCGGATGCTGCTGTGACCTGAACGTCCCTCTGAAAGCCGTTTCTGTTCCTACATTTCATTTGGTTTTATTAGCAGGAAGCAGAAACTCATCCAGACAAAAACAAAGACCTGAGAAATGGAATAAAATCATTTATCTGCCAGAATTGATAGAATGAATTGAAACTGACTCAAAACACAGCTGAGAAAAGCTGAAATGCTTGTGGTTCTGAAAACCCAGATCAGAGCGTCGGTTCTGATCAGAGCACCGGTTCTGATGGGTTCTGCTGACAGCGATGGCGTCGATAAGTCGGCGGTGAACCTGTTACTGTGTGAACGGGTGAAACTGCTGCTGCTGTGACTCATGAGTGGCTGAAAGACGAGCTGAGCAACAAAGAGTTAAACATCGTCATCCACAGCCTCACCTGAGGTCAGGTGACATCAGGTACCGACACCAACACACCTGGTTTAATCAGCATCACTGGGGATTTACAGGAAACCAGCTTCCTGTAAATCCATGGCTGAGGTCATGTTGAGGTTTCAGTCAAATAGATGTTAATAAAACAGAAAATAAACGAATAAAACAGTTTAAAATCAGCAGCAAGCAGATTAGAGAGACTAATTAATTAACATTAAAGTGAATTAATGTGGTAAAAGCATTTAAAGTGAGCAGACCTGGACTAGGTCACAGGTCACACTGAGAGCATCCCAGAATGAAGACAGAGGTCAGAGGTCACACTGAGAGCGTCCCAGAATGATAACAGAGGTCAGAGGTCACACTGAGAGCATCCCAGAATGAAGACAGAGGTCAGAGGTCACACTGAGAGCGTCTGATGACACAGGTCAGAGGTCACACTGAGAGCAACCCAGAATGAAGACAGAGGTCAGAGGTCACACTGAGAGCGTCCCAGAATGAAGACAGAGGTCAGAGGTCACACTGAGAGCGTCTGATGACACAGGTCAGAGGTCACACTGAGAGCAACCCAGAATGAAGACAGAGGTCAGAGGTCACACTGAGAGCGTCCCAGAATGATAACAGAGGTCAGAGGTCACACTGAGAGCAACCCAGAATGAAGACAGAGGTCAGAGGTGACACTGAGAGCGTCCCAGAATGACCTTTAGGTTTCTTACAGTCACTAACTGGCCTCAATAAGTAGCTTCAGATTTCAGAGACCTTCACTGCAGTCAGTATCTTACCTGACCTGCCATCCACCAGGCGCTAATGGACTAGCGCTGCTACCACTAGCGCCTCCTCTGGGGGAAACCCTGAGAGTGGCCTAGTTAAAGTTCCATGTGCTAAACCAGAGAACGCTGGGCGCCGCCGGTACCTCGGACATGTGGTGGACCAGCAGCAGCGGCACGGTGACGGTGGTGACGTCGTGGCTGCAGCAGACCTTCAGGATGTTCCTCAGGCCCATGATGGCCGGGTCGCGGGCCGAGACGCCGCCCGACCGCAGGGAGTCGTCCACACACAGGTGGAAGACGACGTGGACCTCCGACAGGTTGGAGTGTCTGGAGACGTAGAACTCGCCTGGAGGGAAACACGGAGCGGGTCAGGGGAACCGACCCGACCGCGGCGTCTCACCGGGCCCAACGTCAGACCTGGGACGATGTTGGAGGGATTCCTGTCAGCTGCTCTGCTCTTCTCATCGGCTCCATTCTTCTGACTTTCTGTAGAAAACAGGAACAAACAGCAGTAAATCCTCCAACTGACGCAGAACCTGGAGCATCTCTGGGAGGAGGAGGACAATGTCTCTGTCCGTCCAGCAGAGACAACCTGAGGAGAGACCAGCCGGCAGAGAAGACGCTAAACATCACCGGTATTAAACTACAACAAGAAGGACTTTAGTTGATCGAGACCCTTCAGCTGACAGAGACTAGAGTCACTCAGACTCATCACATTTCAACCAGTTGAACATTTTGACTCGTGTTTCTCAGAGCCGGAGCTTCAGAATGAGGCGAAATGAACCTGGACTTCATTTCAATTAACATTTAAAACATTTAATTCCTTAAATAAAAATGGAAAACTAAGCAGCTCAGTTTAAACCAGAGGTTCCCAAACTGTGGGGCGCGACCCCCAGGGGGTCGTGGGAAACCGTCTGGATGAAAACCAGAACCTGAACGCTGGTGGCGCTGCGTTTTACCTCAGAATGACCGAGTCTCTGTTGTTCCTGTCAGTCTGATTCAGTAGAGCTTCACCCCCCATATCTGTGTCTCTGTCACTTTATCAGCAGTTAAACTGTTTAATCTGTTGTTACCATGGTAACCTGTTCTTCCGAGTCGCCTTTAAACGCATCATGACGCTACATGCTGGGTTTCCACCTGAAGGAGACCTGATGCTGCTACAGGTGTTAGAATCATGGCAGCAAAAGCAGCAAAACCCAAAGATCTTTTCACAGTTTCCCCCAAACTGACCGACTGAGTGAAGCTGCAGGTAAAGTAGCTAACAGACGACTAGCTAACATCAATACAGCAGCTTCAGCTTAACCAGTAGCCTGTAGGTACCGACGTCTATGTTCAGCTACGTTCATTCATTTTGCCCCATCTAAGTCGATCCCTTGGCTCACACATCGTTCCCCCAGTCGGCGGCTCTGCGTGACTCACCTGGCGGCTGCTTGCTGCAGCGCTGCGCCCGCGCATACAGCACCGCCTGCTGCACCTCCTCCAGCTGCTGCTCCAGGCTCGGGAAGTGGAAGTCGGTGCATTCCTTCGCCACCGTGGCAAAGTCTGGAGGTCAGCAGAGAAAAGCCTGAAGTCAACCGTGAGCCGCTGCAGCGACGCAGGAGCCGCACTTTGGGCCTCAGGACTCACTATGGGCTCCGCTGATTTAAACGATTCAGCCTCTAAATACCTCATTTCACATGAATTCTTCCAGCTGAGTCATTTCATCCCTTCATCTCTGAAGGATTTCTAGTTTCACTGAATAATATCAACCCTCCTGATCTAAGACTTTTGCCCAGTAAGTGGGGGAAGAGGCCGACCTCTCTTGATGCCGCTGTAGGAGTTGACCCGGTTGTCCACCAGCAGCACCAGGCCGCAGAGTGAGGACGAGTAGAGCGACAGCGCCGTCTGCAGGCGCCGCAGCTTGGCGCCGCTGCTGCTGTGGCGCCGGTGCTTGCAGAAGTCCAACACGTCGGCGCGGACCAGCCGCAGGTTGTGCATCGTCTTCAGCTGCGCTCCTGCAGGAAGAGAGGACAGCGTGAGGCGGCGCCGCGCCGTCCGCCTGCAGGGGGCGCCGTCCGCCTGCAGGGGGCGCCGTCACACCTAGGTGGATGGTGAAGCTCTCCTCCAGCAGCGGCGGCTCCTCCGCCGGCCTGCAGCCGCCCTCCGCCGCCTCCGCCAGCCGACCCGGCTGCACCTGAAGCTCCTCGCTGCAAAACACCAACCAGAGCAGCTTCACCGTCTGCTCAGAACCAGCAGGACCGGGTCCAGGAGGAAGGTCGTCTCACGTCTGTCCCGCCTCCTCGCCGTGTCTCTGCCGACACGGCGAGGAGGGGGACAGACGTGGACAGACTCACTTGATTCTGCTGCTGTTGCTGCATCTCTGCAGGTCCTGGTGCAGCTTGATGACCCAGTCCTGGTATTCCTGCTTCTGGATGGACGTCACCTGCTGCAGCTCGCTCGCCCAGCGGTTCTCCAGCACCTGGAGAGAGAGAGGGGGGACGGGTCATCAGGGGGGACGGAGAGGGGGGACAGAGAGGGGGGACGTGTCCTCAGAGGGGGACGGATCTCTGCTGCCGTTTACCTGCTGAGCATCAAAGTGTTGTGACGCCACGGTGTTGACATCCTGGTCACTCAGCGTGTTTCCCAGCTCATGCATCACTTTGTCCATCTCTGCTGCCTGCCTGGAGACGGGGACAGACGGGGACAGACGGGACAGATGGGGGACAGAAAGACGGGGGACAGACAGACGGGGGACAGACAGAGGACAGACAGACGGGGGACAGAGACGGGGACAGACAGACGGGGGACAGACAGACGGGGGACAGAAAGACGGGGGACAGACAGAGGACAGACAGAGGACAGACAGACGGGGGACAGACAGAGGACAGACAGACGGGGGACAGACAGACGGGGGACAGACAGACGGGGGACAGACAGACGGGGGACAGACAGACGGGGGACAGACGGAGCAGTGAGACCGGCAGCATCACCTCAGGATGAAACCAGTTGCTGGAAGCAAAACCTTCAACATTTTAGTTTGATCAGCTAAACGGTGAATTTCTCAGATCACAGAACAAAAACATGGAAATAAAGAATCAGTTTGACTGACAGTAAATCTGACGACCATTAATAACTGGAGGCTGATTGAATTTTACAGAAGTGAAGTTGGACTCTAAACGAGTCCAGAGACGTTTGCTTTGCTGCAAATGGTCCGACATTCACTGACGGCCAGAAAGAGTGAAATGACTGGTGGTGAATGTGTGTCTGACTGCTGTAGGCGGTGCAATGCGTGAGTTCAGCCTCCACCGTGTCTGACTGCTGTAGGCGGTGCAATGCGTGAGTTCAGCCTCCACCGTGTCTGACTGCTGTAGGCGGTGCAATGCGTGAGTTCAGCCTCCACCGTGTCTGACTGCTGTAGGCGGTGCAATGCGTGAGTTCAGCCTCCACCGTGTCTGACTGCTGTAGGCGGTGCAATGCGTGAGTTCAGCCTCCACCGTGTCTGACTGCTGTAGGCGGTGCAATGCGTGAGTCAGCCTCACGTGTCTGACTGCTGTAGGCGGTGCAATGCGTGAGTCAGCCTCCACCGTGTCTGACTGCTGAGGCGGTGCAATGCGTGAGTTCAGCCTCCCCGTGTCTGACTGCTGTAGGCGGTGCAATGCGTGAGTTCAGCCCCCACCTCTCCTGCAGTTGCGAGCTCCACGTCTCGCTCGCCGATCAGCTCCGACACGCTGAGAAGTAGCTGTGCTCCAGGTTCAGCAGGTGTCGGACGCGGCGAGTGGATCAGCTCGTGGTAGACGCCGGCGAAGTCGTCCAGCTGGGCTCTTCGGGCCGAGCGTGAGGCAGGCTGGTCTGTGGGCACAACAGGGACCCCTGCTGGAGCGCCGGGAATCACAGCCACACGAGCCAAACGGATCAGGACGTTCAGGTAACGGTGGAACGGATCAGGACGTTCAGGTAACGGCCATTTTACTTTTCATGAACAAAGTTCTCCTGGATCAGAAAAATAATAATCTTTATTAATCTCTGAAGAAATCTGGCATTTTCCACGTAGACGCGTGATTATCAACAGTTTGAGAGTGATTTTAAAATGTGTCCTGATACCGGGTCGGAACCGGGTCGGAACCCAGCTGTGCTTGAACCGGACCCTGAAGACGTTCCTCTCCCGTTTTCAGGGTGTGAGCAGCCCGGACGGCTGGTCCACTGTAACTCAGGGAACAGTCAAAGTCCGGGGGCCTCATGTGCAGCGCCATATTTTACACACACATCAGCATAAAAATGTAGTTTGCGTTCAGTTTGCGTAAACATGCACACACTGTTTCTGTGGGGGAAAATATGCGGAGTACAAACTATTTGAATAACGACAAGAGTCAAATGATAATCCACTGAAACTGACTATAAAACTACTGGCACAAACAATGGCCGTTGCATGGTTATGTTCACTGGCGACAGACGTCCAGGATTATCAAATGTATATGCTGCGTTTCTGCAATGGATATGAGGGTGGTGGTAGGAAGTGCTGACGACTGGATGGATGATGGATGATGGATGGATGGATGATGATGATGGATGGATGATGGATGGATGGATGGATGATGGGGATGATGGATGGATGGATGGATGGATGATGGGTGATTGGATGTGATTGGATGGATGGATGGATGATGGAATGGATGATGGATGGATGGATGGATGTGATGGATGATGGATGGATGATGGATGGTGATGGATGGATGGATGGATGGATGGATGATGGATGGATGATGGGATGGATGTGATGGATGGATGATGATGGATGGATGATGGAGGAGTGGATGTGGATGTGGATGGATGGATGGATGATGATGGATGGATGGATGGATGGATGGATGATGATGGTGATGGATGGATGATGGATGATGGATGATGGATGATGGAGGATTGGATGGATGTGGATTGGATGGTGATGGATGGATGGATGGATGGATGATGATGGATGATGGATGATAGGTGATGGATGGATGGATGATGATGATGTGATGGATGATGGTGGATGGATGGATGAGGATGGATGATGGATGATGGATGATGATGGATGATGGATGGTGATGGATGGATGAGATGGATGGATGGATGGATGGGATGGATGGATGGATGATGATGGGATGGATGGATGGATGGATGGATGGATGGATGATGATGATTGATGAGGATGGAGATGGATGATGGATGGATGGATGGATGATGGATATGGATGGATGATGGATGTGATGGATGATGGATGGTGGATGTGATTGGAGGATTGGATGATGGATGAGGATGTGGATGAGGATGGATGGATGAGGATGTGATGGATGATGGATGGATGATGGAGATGGATGATGGATGTGGATGATGATGGTATGGATGGATGATGAGTGATGGATGATGGATGATGGATGGATGATGGATAGGATGTGATGATGATGGATGGATGATGGATGATGATGGATGGATGGATGGATGATGGATGATGGATGATGGATGGATGATGGATGGTGATGGATGGATGGATATGGATGGATGGATGGATATGGATGATGGATGGATGGATGATGGATGGATGGATGGATGGATGGGATGATGGATGGATGATGGATGGAGATGGATGGATGGGATGATGGATGTGATGGATGATGGATGGATTGATGATGGATGATGGATGGATGGATGATGGATGGATGGATGGATGGATGATGGAATGGATGGATGGATGATGGATGATGATGGATGGATGGATGAGATGGATGGATGGATGGATGGAATGGATGGATGGATGGATGGATTGGATGGATGATGGATGGATGGATGGATGGATGGATGGATGGATGGATGGATGGATGATGGATGGATGATGGATGATGGATGGATGATGATGGATGGATGATGGATGGATGGATGGATGGATGGATGATGGATGGATGATGGATGGATGGATGGATGGATGATGGATGGATGATGGATGGATGATGGATGGATGATGGATGTGATGGATGATGGATGGATGATGATGATGATGGATGATGGTTGGATGATGGATGGATGTTGATGATGGATGGATTGATGGATGATGGATGGATGATGGATGGATGATGGATGGATGATGGATGGATGGATGATGGATGATGGGATGATGGATGATGAGGTGATGGATGTATGGATGATGGATGTATTGGATGGAGTGGATGATGATGGATGTATGGATGAGGATGGTATGATGGATGATGATGGATGATGGATGATGATGAGATGATGGTATGATGGATGGATGATGGATGTGGATGGATGAGGATGGATGATGATGATGAGATGATGGATGGATGATGGATGGATGATGTGATGGTGAGGGATGGATGATGGATGGAGTGATGGGATGATGTGGATGGATGATGGAGTGTGATGATGATGGATGTGATGGTATGGATGGATGATGGATGGATGATGGTGATGATGGATGGATGATGTGATGGATGGATGGTATGGATGGGTATGGATGGATGATGATGATGGTATGATGGATGATGTGATGGATGATGATGGATGATGTGGATGGATTTTATGGATGGGATGGAGTGAGATGATGGTGTGATGGATGGATGATGATGTGATATGGATGATGTGATGGTATGATGGATGGATGATGGATGGTGGATGATGGATGGATGATGGTGATGATGGATGATGATGGATGGATGAGATGTGATGGATGATGGATGATGGATGTGATGATGGATGGTGATGATGGATGATGATGATGGATGGATGATTTGATGGATGGATGGATGATGTGGATGATGGATGTGATGATGGATGATGGATGATGGATGGATGATGGATGGATGTGGATGGATGGATGATGGATGGATGATGGATATGGATGGATGATGATGGATGATGGATGGATGGATGGATGATAGGATGGATGGATGGATGGGATTGGATGGATGATGGATGTGGATGATGGATTGGTGATGGATGGATGATGGATGGATGATGATGATGGTGATGATGGATGGTGATGGGAGTGGATGGATGATGGATGGATGGGATGATGGATGGATGGATGATGGATGGTGGAGTGGATGGATGGATGATGGATGGATGATGGATGGATGGATGATGATGGATGTGTGTGATGGATGGTGATGAGTGGATGATGGATGGTGGATGGATGTGGATGGTGATGGATGGATGTGGATGGATGATGGATGGATGATGGATGGATGGATGGATGGTGATGGATGGATGAGATGGTGGATGGATGGATATGTGATGGATGTGATGGATGGATGGTGATGATGGATGGATGAGATGGATGATGGATGATGATGGATGGATGTGGATGGATGGATGAGTGGATGGATGGATGATGGATGGTGGATGGATGGTGGATGGATGAGATGTGGATGGATTGGATATGATGGGATGTGGATGTGGATGTGATGGATGGATGATGGATGGATGATGATGGATGGAGATGGATGTGATGGATGGATTGGATGGAATGGATGGATGATGGATGGATGGATGGATGGATGATGGATGGATGGATGATGATGATGGAGGTGAGGATGAGATGTGGATGGAGGATGGTATGATGATGGTGGATGGATGGATGGATGAGGATGATGATGGATGGATGGATGGATTGATGATGGATGGATGGTGGATGATGATGGATGAGTGGATGGATGATGATGGATGGATGGATGGATGATGGATGGATGGATGATGGATGGTGGATGGATGGATGATGATGGATGGATGATGGAGACGGTATCTGCGCACTCACAGCTTCATACTTCCAGATCCTTCTAGGTTTTAGTTGCTACCTGCGTCCAGTTTAAACCGTGAGCCCAGAGCTGCAGTAGTCAGAGCCGCTGACCCGGCGGCGGCGGCGGCGGCGGCGGCGGCGGCGTCGTACCTGAGCGTAGGAGGCGGCCCAGGCGCCGGTCAGCTGGTCGACGTCCACGGCGCCGCAGGCCAGGCGCCGCAGCGCCAGGTCCGCCTGCCGGTCGAAGTCCAGGCCGCTCTGCTCCTCCATGAAGGCGGACAGGGCGGCCTGCAGCTCTGCAGACACACACAGTCACACTGATTTCAGGTCAAAGGTCATGTTTTCATCACCTGCAACTGGAAGAACTATCAGAAATAGAGACTTTCAAACTGACTGCAGGTTTCTGGCCGTTCTCCGACCTTTAAAATGTCCGACCTGAAGATTCTGATCGATACCGAAGTATTTGGAAATGTTGCTGAATAAACCTAGAAAGTGGCTGAGATAGAGCCAGCCTGGCAGGCGGGGCCAGCCAGCCTGGCGGGCGGGGCCAGCCAGCCTGGTGGGCGGGGCCAGCCTGGCGGGCGGGGCCTAACCTCCCAAAGCAACAGAGGCTGATGTCTGTTGGAAGAGAAGATCTCTGGAGGAGATCGGCTGATCACCGATCGACCTGCCAATGAATCGGGACTCATTTATGGCTGCAGCCCAATAATGTGTTTCACTTAGTGGCTCAGAAAAACTGCTGTGGGTCCAGATATTTATATTTTTCCTGTAGTGTCCTAGGACAGCCTTCTGGGAGTCGCTGCAGGTGAAGGACTGAAACTCAGACTTGTGTCCTCCGCAGACAGCAGAGGCACCAACTGTCCTCTTCCTCCAACAGCCTGAAGCTGGAACCGTTTCGGCAGCCTCACCATCGTCCAGGTAGCAGGGGATCTTGTGCAGCAGCATGAGCCTCCCGTGCAGATCCCTGACGTTCGCCTGGACCGGAAGCTGCAGCGGTCAAGGTCACTCTGGAGCGCAAGGTTTCCGGCCGGAACTCGAACACGAACTCCCTGTCGGGTTCGCTGGCTTCGTCTGCGTCTTCATGGTGTCCGCAGCTGGAAACGGAGGAGGAGTTCAGGAACCAACAGGCGGCGCGGGTCAGAGGCAGACGTTCATACTAGACGGCTCACGGAGGGGTCAAAGGTCACGGAGGGGTCTAAGGTCACGGAGCGGGTCAAAGGTCACGGAGCGGTCAAAGGTCACGGAGCGGGTCATAGGTCACGGAGCGGGTCAAAGGTCACGGAGCGGTCAAGGTCACGGAGCGGGTCATAGGTCACGGAGCGGGTCATAGGTCACGGAGCGGGTCATAGATCACGGAGCGGTCAAAGGTCACGGAGCGGGTCATAGATCACGGAGCGGGTCATAGGTCACGGAGCGGGTCAAAGGTCACGGAGCTGTCAAAGGTCACGGAGCGGGTCATAGGTCACGGAGCGGGTCAAAGGTCACGGAGCGGGTCATAGGTCACGGAGCGGTCAAAGGTCACGGAGCGGGTCAAAGGTCACGGAGCGGGTCAAAGGTCACAGAGTGGGTCAAAGGTCACGGAGCGGGTCATAGGTCACAGAGCGGGTCATAGGTCACGGAGCGGGTCAAAGGTCACGGAGCGGTCAAAGGTCACGGAGCGGGTCAAAGGTCACGGAGCGGTCAAAGGTCACGGAGCGGGTCAAAGGTCACAGAGTGGGTCAAAGGTCACGGAGCGGGTCATAGGTCACGGAGCGGGTCAAAGGTCACGGAGCGGGTCAAAGGTCATGGAGCGGGTCAAAGGTCTCGGAGCGGGTCGGCCCGTTGCTGCCATAGGTCACAGCATCCGCCATATTGAATGTGGAACATGTGCCAGTAGCTAATACAGGTAAATGGACCGAACTTAAAGTCCCGTTTTACAAAGTATTTTAAGTTCATTCCTGCCATTGACACATTTTCTCACACATTAATATATTTGGCAATCAAAGAAATGACTAAAGAGAGTTTATAACTTTAGATGTGATTATTTAATTGTTTTGGGGCATTTCTGAATAAAGAGCTCAATGTTTTATTTGATAGAAATGATTCTGATTTTCATATTGAAATTGATGAACAGACACTTTTACAGTGTTTTATTAAAGAACATTACATAATTTAATGTACATTTAACGTTTCAAGATAAATAATTTTCCTGTATTTATTTTTATACATTGAGAAATGACTTGATTTAAAAATCAGTCACTGTCAAACATTAACTACATATTTTTCTTACTTTTTCCAGAGAATAAATATTTATTACAGTTTGTCAACTATTGACAGCAAAGAGTGAAAATAATTCTAACAGAGTAAATTATTTTTATTTCATTACAAAAGCTACATTATTACACTAATACTTCAGATTGAGATATTTAAAACTACACAAAAAGTGAAAGAATAAAACATGTATTTCTTATACTGGGATCACTGGTCACAGGCTTCAGTCTGCTGGTCCCACTGGGACTCAATGACTCTGAGTCGTCCTGGTTCACAGGCTGAAGCCAAGGATAAAAGAGAAATGATCCAAAAGTGGAATAGAAAATCCATAAATGTTTCCTTCACATTCATAAAAAGACATTTTCAGCATCTTTATAGCTAAACATGGAAACAGACTGAAGACCAGTGTGACCGGTGGATTTCTGCGTTGTGTGTTTTGTGTGGTGATCAGACAAACCACAAGACATCAAGTCTGGGTTTGGAGGGTCTCCGTTTATTCAATCTGTCAATCAGGAGATATTAGCATTAGCACCTAGCATGTGTTCCAGTTCTCCAACCCGATCTATACTAAATAATAGTTAGCAAGCATCAAATGATGATATAAAGGTGTAATAGCAACTCAAATGAAAATATCCAAACACTTGTTATTAATACAGAAGGAAAAATAAACATTTGAACAATATAAACGAAAGGATTACAATAGATTATAAAACTTGCCTCTTCCCAGTGGAACTAATAACAAAAGAGAAAAGGAAATTAATAACTTAATATTTATAGAAGTTCTGGAGGACCCTGAACAAAAGAAGAAGAAAATAAGGCGGAGTTGGAGGACCAAACCCCTTATAGTGACACAGAGGAACAGCAACAGTCAAGCAGAGGCAGACAAATACATGAAAGAACACATTTTGTGGAAATATACAATAATACAATATATATGTATAACCCTAACCCTAACCCTAACCCAATGTATACAATAATTAATATAGACCCAGTTACACCAGCAGCTCCAGCTCTGATCCTCACTGATCTGTTAAATCCTCTGGTTTCTAATTCTCTTCTCTAACAGGTTTCTCTCTCACTAGAAAACAGTGTGAAAACGTTAGCTATGCTAACAACCGGCGTTAGCTGCTATGCTAACAACCGGCGTTAGCTGCTATGCTAACAACCGGCGTTAGCTGCTATGCTAACAATCAGCGGTTATTTCGGGCCAATTTAGCTACAGAGGAAATATTTTACTGTGTTTAGAAGCAAATTTCTGGCTGCAAAGTGATTCTGATGTTTCATCCTGACCTGGTAATGAGAATGAATCCAGTTTGTTTCGTAAAACGCTTGAAATAAGTCCACACAGCACAGAAGTTAAGGAGCTCCGATCGCCCTGCTGCCCCATTCAAGATGGCGGACGCGGTTACGTACCACTCGGCGCTCCAAGAGGCGTTTAGTATTGATGTCTATGGCCAGAGGCTCCGTGAAGCTCCGCGGTTCAGATTCAGACACTAAATCAAACATTCCTGAAACTTACCTGACAATAAAGGAACAGAAACGTCAGTTCTGCTGTTGGATCGGATCAGCTGACCGCTTTACCGCTGTGCGTCTTCTTCTTCGTTGTTTACTGCGGTTTAAAGCGAATGTGTACAACAGCGCCACCTGCTGGTACGGATTGTGGACCGGATTATATTCCGTTATAAAACTGTTAATTTGAGATCAAATGTTATCTGAAAACTGTTGCTGTTTGAGTTATATTTTACAAATAAACCAAATCTAGTTTTACTTTAATCTTTAGCTTTAGCTGTTGTCTTTCTTCCTGGTAATTTTGACAGTGTTATTTTCTCATCAACTCCACGGTATTCAAACTTTTCTGAATGTTTGAATACCGTGTTTTTCATCAGCTTTTCTTTGCCATTAATTCCTTAATTCATACAAGTTTTGACATGATATGCCCCAAGATCAGCGACTATTTATCCTCTTATGTTTTTACTTAAGTGCTTATAAATTAAAAGAGAGGACATTTCAGATGAGATAATAAAAACTCAATTTCCTTCACGGGAGAAAGTATTATGTATTTTCCAGGCACATTGCATAATTTCTAACTATATCAAGTAAGTACCATCGGAATAATCCTAAATGGGATTAATAAAGTTTTGTTTGAACTGAATTTAATTTGGGGGAACCATGAATCATTTCCCTGCAGTACTTTGTGCTGCTGTCATATAAAATACGTACATTTAGTGTCTGGAAGGAAGAAAATGTTGTAGTTCATATTCTATAAATAGCCCTGCCAGGCTGACGTCATTTTACATCTACGCGCATGCGTACTGGAGTTTCTTCAAGTTTAAGGGTTCGCGTTAAACTCTAAGACTCAATCAGAACGAATAATGCATTATTTTAGTCATAAAGAACAAACCTTCAAAGCTGCTCAGTTTCATGGGTATTTTAAGTCATGAAAACATGTTTTTAGTGAAGTGTTTTATGTTTCTTCCTGAGTTTCCCGTGGTTTAGCTCCACGCTGTTAGCTCGGTGTAGCGCTGGCGGTCGTTCCCCGGCGGGTTGAACCGTCCCGTCATCCCTTGCGGGGCCAACGGCTCTCCACCGACGTCTCATTGAATCCCAGTCCGCGGCTTGTTCGGCTCGGTTTGACCGAGTAATCCGCGGAGATCCGGGCCACACGGACCCAGCGAGCACCGCCACACCGTCGGGGGTTTCTGCTCGTCCCGCTGCGGCCGTGCGGCGCGCCGCTCCTGGATTTTGTCGGGGAAGAAGGCGGAGCTCGTCCCCAGCGATGATGGAGCTGGAGTCGGCCTGCAGCCGAGGCGAGCCGGGGACCGACCCGCTTCAGCCGCAGACCCCGAGCCGGCATGAGAAGAGCCTGGGCCTGCTCACCACCAAGTTCGTGTCGCTGCTGCAGGAGGCCAAGGACGGAGTGCTGGACCTGAAGGCGGTGGGTCTTTGTCTGCTAGCGCATGTTAGCATTAGCTCCGGCTAGCAGTCAGTCAGACGCTGGAGCAACTAGCCGTCAACTTTAGCTGCTTCTCTGTCTGTTTCTCTGGTTTGAGTAAAACCGGCCCGGTTCCGTCGGGCCCGCCGGGGCTTCCCGAGCCGGAGTGAGGTTTGAAACTCCCGGTAACTCGTCAGGCTCGGCCCATCAGGTCCAAAGTGTGGAAAGTGGGTCAGCTTTTGTCTCCGCAGCCGTCGGTCCTCCTCTTCCTCAGGATGAAGGTCTGTCTCTGGAGGACAGTCGGTATTGTCCTCTGATTCCTGAAAGGCAGTTGGGAAGATGGTTGGTGCTGATGAGACTGAGGGGTGGAGCAGGTGGAGCAGGTGGAGCTGCACCTGTCAGCCTGTTGGTTCAGAACTAAATACTCTTTAACCTGTAAGGGACATTTAGCTGCTGTCAGACCTCTACCCTTAACCCCTAACCTAACCTCTAACCTAACTCTAACCCTTAACTCTAACCCTTAACCTCTAACCTAACGCTTAACCTCTAACGCTTAACCCTCTAACCCTTAACCCTAACCCTTAACCTCTAACCCTTAACCTCTAACCTAACCTAACCTTAACCTCTAACCCTACTTAACCTCTAACGCTTAACCTAACCTTAACCTCCTAACCTCTAACCCTCTAACCTTAACCTCTAACCTTAACCTCTAACGCTTAACCTCTAACCCTACCTTAACCTCTAACCTTAACCTCTAACGCTTAACCTCTAACCTTAACCTCTAACCCTTAACCTCTAACCTTAACCTCTAACGCTTAACCTCTAACCCTTAACCTCTAACCCTTAACCTCTAACCCTTAACCTCTAACCCTTAACCTCTAACCCTTAACCTCTAACCCTTAACCTCTAACGCTTAACCCTAACCTTAACCCTAACCTTAACCTCTAACGCTTAACCTCTAACCCTTAACCTCTAACGCTTAACCTCTAACCCTTAACCTCTAACGCTTAACCCCTAACCTCTAACGCTTAACCCCTAACCCTTAACCGCTAACCCTTAACCTCTAACCCTTAACCTCTAACGCTTAACCTCTAACCCCTAACCCTTAACCTCTAACCCTTAACCTCTAACGCTTAACCTCTAACCCTTAACCTCTAACCCTTAACCTCTAACCTCTAACGCTTAACCTCTAACCCTTAACCTCTAACCCTTAACCTCTAACGCTTAACCTCTATCGCTTAACCTCTAACCCTTAACCTCTAACCCTTAACCCCTAACCTCTAACCCCTAACCCTTAACCCCTAACCTGTAACCTCTAACTCTACCCTAATCTCTGACCATCACTTTCTTTGTGTCTATTTATATATTCATGTATTTCTTCCAAACTCTGATCATTTGACTGAGAAACGTCTCTGACTGGAAGCTCTGCGTTAGAGTAAAATTATATTTATTTGTTGTTGATTAGATTTTCACTTTCAGGTCCAGACAAACATGTAGATTAACATTATTGTTTTGAAATGCGTATTATTTTATGAACTGAGACGACCTGGTCCCCTGACTGTCCCCCCTGTGGGACCACAGAGGACGTCTGTGTCTCATTCTGTCCCCTGTATCCAGCGCTGGACAGACGTTGGAGCTCCTTCAGTTTTCACATGACTGTCGTTTCGTTTTTTGTTGGTTTTACCACCAGAAATCTTCCTAACAACACAGACTTTGTTTTTCCTATGAGTGAAGGAGAGATGCAGCCAGCTGCCTGGCAGTGCACAGCAGAGTTCTCTCATTTTCAGCAGAAATGTCTCCTCTGCTGAAGCTTTATGGTGAAACTGAACTTTCACTTCTGGCTTCTGAAAGACGGAGGAGGAGAAACACGACTGGACCTGGTTGGATCTCGGGTTCCGGACCGATTGGGTCGGCCTGCTGGTTCCGGACCGATTGGGTCGGCCTGCTGGTTCCGGACCGATTGGGTCGGTCTGCTGGTTCCGGACCGATTGGTCGGCCTGCTGGTTCGGACGATTGGGTCGGCTGTGGTTCCGGACCGATTGGGTCGGCCTGCTGGTTCCGTTCCGGACCGATTGGGTCGGCCTGCTGGTTCCGGACCGATTGGGTCGGCCTGCTGGTTCCGGACCGATTGGGTCGGCCTGCTGGTTCCGGACCGATTGGGTCGGCCTGCTGGTTCCGGACCGATTGGGTCGGCCTGCTGGTTCCGGACCGATTGGGTCGGCCTGCTGGTTCCGGACCGATTGGGTCGGCCTGCTGGTTCCGGACCGATTGGGTCGGCTGCTGGTTCCGGACGATTGGGTCGGCCTGCTGGTTCCGGACCGATTGGGTCGGCCTGCTGGTTCGTCCGGACCGATTGGGTCGGCCTGCTGGTTCCGGACCGATTGGGTCGGCCTGCTGGTTCCGGTTCCGGACCGATTGGGTCGGCCTGCTGGTTCCGGACCGATTGGGTCGGCCTGCTGGTTCCGGTTCGGACCGATTGGGTCGGCTGCTGGTTCCGGACCGATTGGGTCGGCCTGCTGGTTCCGGACCGATTGGGTCGGTCTGCTGGTTCCGGACCGATTGGGTCGGCCTGCTGGTTCCGGACCGATTGGGTCGGCCTGCTGGTTCCGGACCGATTGGGTCGGCCTGCTGGTTCCGGACCGATTGGGTCGGCCTGCTGGTTCCGGTTCCGGACCGATTGGGTCGGCCTGCTGGTTCCGGACCGATTGGGTCGGCCTGCTGGTTCCGTTCCGGACCGATTGGGTCGGCTGCTGGTTCGGACCGATTGGGTCGGCCTGCTGGTTCCGGACCGATTGGGTCGGCCTGCTGGTTTCGGACCGATTGGGTCGGCCTGCTGGTTCGGACCGATTGGGTCGGCTGCTGGTTCCGGTCGGGTCAGAACAGGGATGGGTCCCCCAGCATGGTGCTGCCTTCACATCCGTTTTCTCCGCAGGCTGCAGACACTCTGGCCGTTCGGCAGAAGCGACGCATCTATGACATCACCAACGTCCTGGAGGGAATCGGTCTGATCGAGAAGAAGTCCAAGAACAGCATCCAGTGGAAGTAAGTCCTGAATGAGTCTGCAGCGCCCCTGGAACTGACCCATCATATTACATCACGTCATTTAAAGTGTTTCAGTTAACAGCCAGACTGGCTGCCAGCAGGAAACGTTTTGTTTTTATGGCTTTTCAAGGGAAACGTTGAGCCAAGATTAAAATGAATTAAAGCCGTGAAAACATCAATAATTATTAGGATTTATTCTTCTACTCATTCTGTAATAAACCATGAAATCAGAACTATTTCTTATTTAATGATTGATGGTGAAGTTCGACGCTGACGTCTCCGTGTGTCTCTGCATGACCTCGCTCTGGTTGAAGGGGCGTCGGACCAGGATGCAACACCAGGGAGATCGCAGACAAGCTGATGGAGCTGAAGGCGGAGCTGGACGACTTGGCGCTGCGGGAGACCGAGCTGGACCAGCAGAAGGTCTGGGTCCAGCAGAGCCTCAAGAACGTCACCGACGACTCCGGCAACAGCCCATATCCTTCTGGACCCGACCGGAACCACCGGCTGTCTGCAGCGCCTCAGTGCTGCCCTCTGTGTTGGCCGGTGGTACTGCAGCGCCTCAGTGCTGCCCTCTGTGTTGGCCGGTGGTACTGCAGCGCCTCAGTGCTGCCCTCTGTGTTGGCCGGTGGTACTGCAGCGCCTCAGTGCTGCCCTCTGTGTTGGCCGGTGGTACTGATGACGCCTCAGTGCTGCCCTCTTGTGTTTACAGTGCTACTGAGCAGCGCCTCATGCTGCCTTGTGTTGGTCGGTGGTACTGCTGCACCTCAGTGCTGCCCTCTGTGTTCATCAGCTGTTCTGATGACGGCTTCATTTCGCTCTTTCTCAGATTAGAATGAATAATAATAAAAGTGAACATTCTGAGCAGGAAGCCTTTCACAATAAAAGCTGCTTGTGGCTCGGACCGACCTTAACGCTGTCATACGATGGCCTACGTAAAGCACGAAGACCTCTGTGGAGCGTTTAAAGGTAAAACTGTCTGGAGAACATTTGGGTTCATTGTCCCTGCTGGCTGTCTCTCATGACCTTTGACCCTGCAGGGGACACTCTGCTAGCCATCCGGGCCCCCATCGGGACGCAGCTGGAGGTTCCAGTACCAGAACTCGTAAGTAGCTGTGATTACGTCCTGGTCGGGTTGAGTCCGGGTCGCTCCATGAGCCAGGGTGACCGTTGTTGTGTGTGTGTGTGTGTGTGTGTGGTGTAGGTCCTTAATGGACAGAAGAAGTACCAGATCCGTCTGAAGAGTACCTCTGGACCCATCGAGGTTCTCCTGGTCAATAAGGACCCGTCCAGCGCCGCTCCGGTGGTTCTGCCCGTCCCGCCTCCTGATGACGTCCTGCACAACCTGCCAGCGCCGACGCGGCGCGGCCCAGGCCCCAAAGGTCGGTGTTCCCCTCTCTGGGTCCAGAACCACAGCTCTCTCCCCGTGCAACAACAAACCCGATCGGTTCGGCTCCCAGGTGAATCGGATCGTTCTCGGGCCGAACGCGGCGCCATGTTGGACTCTGAGCTGCTTCTGGTTCAGAGACGAACTGATGGAAACGTTTCTGCTGCGTCTGGTCCGTCTGCAGCAGGACATGACATTTCTTCTCACCCACAGCTCTGCCAGCCGCATCCAGCCATAAAACCCGCCGCCGTGGCAACGCCGGGCGCCGCCGTGGCAACGCCGGGCGCCGCCGCTGCAGGTAACCAGAACTTGAACTGTGGTCATCAGCTTTAATAAAACAATGAAATGCAGATTTGGGTGAATTCAAACTGCTTTAGAGAGAAAGTCAGTTATATTAAAAATACATACAGGCCTATTGAAAGATGAATGTTTAGTTTGAAATGTTGAGCTTTTAATGAAACTTCAGCTGCGCCTCATTCGTCTCCTCTGTGAATTGAAGGTGGGGCCAGAAATGGCCCCCGGGCCGCACTTTGGGCACCGCCGCCTTAAAGTGTAACTAACTCTGCTGAGAAACTGTTTTAGATTTCATGTTTCTGTGTGTTTCCTCCTCTGTGTGTTTGTCCTCAGATGCAGGCGCTGCAGCAGCAGCCTGTGCTGCAGCGGCTCCGCAGCAGCTGCAGTCCTCTGCCTCCCTGGACGGTTCTGCCTCCTCGGCCGGGTTCCAGCCCATCAAGTCGGATCCGTCTGAGCGTGAGTCTCTGGGATAGTCGTTGGTATGAACGCCGGTTAATGCGCTGAAACGTGCGGCTGACATGAGCTCTGATGTTCTTCCAGTTCTGGATTTTCCCAAAGAACTTTCCGAAATGTTTGACCCGACTAAAGGCGAGTTGGGCTCTGCCAGATAAACCGAATGTGTGACGTTAATACTGGCTGTTCCTGACTGGGTCTGGTTTTCTGCCTGCAGAGATGATGCCTGGAGACCTGCTGGAGGACCTGATGTCGTCTGAAGGTATCCTGACCCGACGCTCCGCCAGCTCTGTCTGTTGTTCTGTCTGTTTCTGTCTCTTTGTCTCTGTCTCACCAGCCAAACGCTTTCAGTCGGGAAACGCAAACTAGAAATCGGGTTGCGTTTTCTGTCAACAACAGGAAAATGATTAAAGCAGACGTTTGTTCGGTAGCAGGTTGCCATGGTAACGGCCCTGTCAGTTTGGCGGTCTGAACCCAACAGGAAATGTTTTTCAAAATAAAGTGAAAACTGGAAGAATTTCAAACGTCAGGAGACAAAATTTGGTCCAAACAGAGAAATGATGAACTTTGACCTCTGCTCAGGTCCAATTAGAAACAGCAGGAGCGGCTGCTGGGAATTCTGGGAAACATCCCAGCACAGCGGGGGGCTTTGGGCCGGGTCGGTTCAGACAGAAACCCGCAGCAGTGGAACCAGAACCCGGACGATGCGTCGCCATGGCGACCCGGCAGCAGAGCTCTGATTGGCTGTTCGTCTCCTGAACGTTTCCAGGTTTCATTTCCTTCTAAAAGACGTTTCAGGATGTAAAACCGTTTTTTGCTTCGCTGTGAGACGCTGGGTTCTGATTTTAGGTGATTGTGACCTCTGACCTCTGGCTCCTTTAACCGTTCTGCCGTTCCCCCTCAGTGTTCTCGCCTCTCCTCCGCCTGTCGCCTCCGCCCGGCGACCACGACTACATCTACAACCTGGACGAGACCGAGGGCCTCTGCGACCTTTTTGACGTCCCCATCCTTAACCTCTGACCCCGTCTGGCCCGCCTTCAGCCTGCTGCGGCGCTGCTGCGGCGCTGCTGCAGCCTCCGTCGGCTCCATGTACAGAAAACAGCCGGAAACTTTGAGCTTTTCCAAGGAAAATGAGTCGAAACTATATTTTTTGCATTGTGTACAAAGACTGATTGTGTGTGTGTGTGTGTGTGTGTGTGTGTGTGTGTGTGTGAGACCTTTTGTACTGAAGTATCTCCTGGGAACCGGTTCTGGGCCCGGATCCGGCCCGGTCCTCCTTGTACATAGAGAATATATATTTTGTGATAGCGGCGATCGATGTTCAAGTTCCCAGGAATCATGCAGCTTCGTCTCCTCCCAGTCCTCCCATTTTAACCAGTCTAATGTTGGCTGCAAGTCAAACGGAAGCAATTAATGTAAAGATGTGACCAGATTAAAACGACCCGGTTTGAAGGTTCTGGATTTTAGAACAGATTTTTAAGCCTCCAGGTTTATGTTGAGCAGAATAAATCTAAAGTTTTAACGTTGATCCTCTGTTTCTGTCTCGTTCATAAACTTTAACCTCTGACCTCTGGTTCTTCTCAGATGGTTCAGATCACGTCTCTGATGGTTCTGGTAATTCTCCAGTAAGATCCGTTTTCCTGTTCTTCTGTTCTGGCCTGGTTCCGGGTTGCCCTAATGAACAAAAGTGAACTTTAAATATTTTAAATAAAAGTTTACTTGAAGTCAGGGGTCCAAAGTGGGTCCTGCATGTTTTGGCTCATTAGAGGCCTGAGTGGACCATCGACCTGCAGAGCAGCTTGCTGGTACCACCAGGACCCATTTGGACCCATTTGGACTCTCCTGCTTTCAGTGAACAACGTGTGTATTTACCCAAGTCTAAATGTTCACTATATTATAAAATATATGCTCAAAACTGAATTTTTTAAATGCACTTACTACTTTAAATTAATTTCAGTGTGTTTTAAATTACTTTAGGCTAATAAAGTTTGCCTTTTTAGGTGCCTTAATAATCTTTTATTTTTGTTAAGATAGCAAAGAATAAAAGACTAACAGTGGAACTTGTTTTAACGTTTAATAAATGATTTATTCACGCCTCAACATATCAAACGTTGACAGTTTAGTGACGAGGTTCTACAACAGAAACGATGTTTGTCCTTAACTCTAAATGTGTCTTCAGTTTTACATCTCAGAATATAATCTGTTGTTTTCAGTTTTTAACTAAAACACAGAGTCTGTCTGTCTAATCCACTTTCTGACATGATGTAAGAGTTTTTCAACCAGAGTGATCCTACCGAATGTAGCGGTTTATAAGCCGCTACTTTTTTCCTGCACTTTGGACCATGCGGCTTGTAGCCCGGTGCGGCTTGTAGCCCGGTGCGGCTTTCCTGTGGAGTTTTCTTCAACCACCAGGGGGCTCTGTAGCAGGAAGTGAATCATTGGAAGTCAAAATGGGCGGTACCGCCGCCAGGGGGCGTTTGGTCAGGTAAACTTTACACCTTATATGCACAACAACACCAGAAAAGGTTTGGGAACCAGTCCTGTAACTGCTGGGTGCAGCTTTTGGCTTCTCTCATTTTTTTATTTCTGATTTTATTTTTTTATTATTACTTTCGAACTTTAACACTAAAGAGTGAAGGAATAATAAGACTTTATAGTTACAAACTGAGATAATCAAACCATGCAGGTCTTGGTCGATGAGTTTCTATTGCAATGAAATAAAAGGACCAATCATCTGCTTCTATCCAGAGTTAGTCCACCTTTATTATGAAAACCCTGAACCGGAAACGGCACCGTAATCCTGCAGTTAACACCCAGACCGACCCAAAGTGAAGAGCTGCCAACCCGGAACTTTTGGACCCTTTAGTAATCCCAGGAGACGGGGGTTCTGGAACCTCCCGTCGGTTCCGTGTCGGTTCGGTAGGCAGGTCCAGAACCACCCAGCTGGTTCCGCCCGGAAGCCCAGAAGCGGTTCCGATGTTGTCCGACTGACCGCGGCGGTTCCGCAGGACAGCAGAAGTTTTCAGAGCAGGTAAGAGGAGCCGAACCGAGCCGCCAGAACCCGGTTCTGATCTCTGCTGGATGGACAATAAAGTTCTGGACAGAAACACGGAGGAGGGCAGAGGTCAAAGGTCACATGTGGACTTTAGTGAGTTCGGTCTTTCGTGGTTGTGTGTGTGTGTGGTGTGTGGTGTGTGTGTGAGTGTGTGTGTGTGTGGTGAGTGTGTGTGTGTGAGGTGTGTGGTTGTGGTTTTGTGAGTGTGTGTGTGATGTGTGAGTGTGTGTGGAGTGTTGGTGTGTGGTGTGATGTGTGATGTGTGAGTGTGTGTGTGAGTGTGTGTGGTGTGGAGTTGTGTGTGTGAGTGTGTGTGATGTGTGTGTGTGTGTGTGGTGTGTGAGTGTGTGTGTGAGTGTGTGAGTGGTGTGTGGTGTGTGTGTGTGTGTGTGTGAGTGTGTGTGTGTTGGTGTGTGAGTGTTGTGAGTGTGTGTGTGAGGTGTGTGTGGTGTGTGTGTGAGGTGTGTGAGTGTGGGGTGTGTAGTGTGTGATGTGTGTGTGTGAGTGTGTGTGTGTGTGTGTGTGTGTGTGTGTGTGTGTGTGTGTGAGTGTGTGTGTGTGTGTGTGGTGTGAGTGTGTGTGAGTGTGTGAGTGTGTGTGTGTGTGTGAGTGTGTGTGTGAGTGGTTGTGTGTGTGTGTGTGTGAGTGTGTGTGTGTGTGTGTGTGTGTGTGTGTGAGTGTGTGTGTGTGTGGTGTGTGAGTGTGTGTGTGAGTGTGTGTGTGTGTGTGTGTGAGTGTGTGTGAGTGTGTGTGTGGTGGTGTGTGGAGTGTGTGTGAGTGTGTGTGTGTGTGTGAGTGTGTGTGAGTGTGTGTGTGGAGTGTGTGAGTGTGTGTGAGTGTGTGTGTGAGTGTGTGAGTGTGTGTGGTGTGTGTGTGTGAGTGTGTGAGTGTGTGAGTGTGTGTGTGTGTGTGTGTGTGAGTGTGTGTGTGTGTGTGTGTGTGTGTTAGTGTGTGAGTGTGTGTGTGTGTGTGTGTGTGTGTGTGTGTGTGTGGTGTGTGTGTGAGTGTGGTGTGAGTGGTGAGTGTGTTGTGTGTGAGTGTGTGAGTGTGTGTGTGAGTGTGTGTGTGTGTGAGTGTGTGTGTGAGTGTGTGAGGTGTGAGTGGTGTGTGTGTGTGTGTGTGTGGAGTGTTTGTGTGTGTCAGGAATGTCAGGCAGCTCCAACCCTCCTCTGGTTCCGAGTCCAACAGAATCTGCCCAGATTCTGTTGAGGTTCTGGGTTCAGTGAAGAATCTTCCTGGTTAAACTGGGATCCAGTTCAGGTCCAGTCAGTCCAGTTCATTGGTCTTCAGGAAGCATGTGGAGACAGTGGAAAGGAACAGCTAGAAACCCACCAGAACCAGAACCGGGACCAGAACCAGACCCTGGATCAGAACCGGGACCAGAACCAGACCCTGGATCAGAACCGGGACCAGAACCAGACCCTGGATCAGAACCGGGACCAGAACCAGACCCTGGATCAGAACCGGGACCAGAACCAGACCCTGGATCAGAACCGGGACCAGAACCAGACCCTGGATCAGAACCGGGACCAGAACCAGACCCTGGATCAGAACCAGGACCAGGATCACAGGTCATACAGGAGGAGACCCGGAGAACCCGACGTCAGTTCACGACTAGAACGAGATTAATGTGGGCGTGGCCACACGGGGGCGTGGCTCTACTGTGGGCGTGGCCACACGGGGGCGTGGCTCTACTGTGGGCG